>JAGRRI010029618.1:0-10802 GCA_018584345.1 Thuja plicata
CTTTGCACTACTCTCTAATGTGGCTTTTAGTGAAATTTGAGATATAGTGGGTTTGCTTCTGTCTAGGTAAAGATTTGCAACCTTACCAACAATATGGAAGTATAGATAGATGATCAAAGACCCAAACTTGAATGTCTTGTTCTTGTCATGCTTGATAACTCAAATGTTTTCAATCAGTTGAGTGCACAATATCTCACATAGATTGTACTAATTGTTATCCTTCACCATTCTGATAGATGCTAGAACAGTTGCTGCTGACACACTATTTACTCTGCTTGCATGCTAGAACTTGTAACCAAGTATAATAGTTAGAAGCTTTATGTCATCTTCCTTGATAGGATCAACTATCATACCGCGCTTGTCACTTCTTGATAAAAAAATTTGTTCAACTTGCTTCTTGACATCCCTGACAATAGGAATAATTGGTCCAGTCTTAGGAAGTCTAGTTAATTCATGGATTAGGTCTGCAGTAATACGGATGGGAACTTCACTAATCCAGTAGAGGTCATCATGAATCCTGCTCAATAAGATTTTAACCCATTCTGGTTCATATAATTCATGCGCATTCGAAAACTCAAAGATAGGGTTGTCTGTGAGGTGCGCGTATTCATCCTTGAATGAATAGTCTGGTTTCATCATCGAAGCCATGAGAGTGGCTATACTATTATCTCCAACTGTTTCCTTTTTACAATAAATGTATGCGCAGATGTCTTCTACGTGAACGACACCTAACAGAGTTTTGGAGAAAGCTCCTTCCAAATCATCCAGTGTGGATTTAAATGGATACCTCTTAAATACAAATCTCTTCCTCTCAGCAATGTCAAATACAACTGGAGTCGCCATACTTACTTGATGATTGATTAAATAGGGTTTCACGAAAATTCAAAATGGTGCGACTGCTAGGGTTATGTTTCAAATTCTTAATCATACTTCTTAACCACCAAATCTGTTATGCTTTTGTGATTTGATGCTCATTGATCCTGTGCTCTCCGAATTCTATGAATGCAAATGTGAAGAAGATCGAACACTTACATCTTTTTATAAAAGTTACTGCATTTAATGTTTGCAACCGTACGCAGTTTTCATAGAGTTTCAAAATTTGTTCGAAATGAATTATAGACAATGCGTGTATGCATACTGCTATATCATGTGATCATAAGCATGAATCCATAAGCGCATACTCAGAGGTGAGTATACCAGCCGCACAGGGGTTCCGAGATAGAATAGCTCCCCCTAAGACGAAGAAGGTCTATTCAACCAGAAATAGAGGATGCGTCCACTGTGGATGCATCAACTACTTTGTTCTCTACATTGTCCTTTATTTCAACCCAAATTTTTCTTGAGTCTTCTTTTTGTTTAACAAACTTGAATTCTTCTTCTTCAAATAGTGATTTCTTAAGATCCTCTTGTTTTTGAGTTCTGGATCTACATAACCTTGAGATGTGTCCAGCCTTTCCACATGTGTGACAAATTATAGGAGGTCTAATGTTCTTGTTCACCATGCTGCACTGCTTTGCTGTGTGTCCATTGTGATTACATATCTGACATGTAATGTTCTGCAAATTTCTTTGAGGTTCATTTCTCTGATTGTTTTGATTCATTTTTCTTTGATTCTGTTGTGACTGATTTCTTTGATTTGTTATGCAATGTATAGCCCTATGACCAAACTTATTATAGGAGTAACAATAACCATTGAAAAGTCTTACCTCTTTGCAATCTCTTGCCAAAAGACCATGTTTATTACATGCATAACAAGTTTTGTTAACTTGCTTGATTGCTCCTTTAGGTGGATCTATTTTAGTCTCTGCAACATTTTCAACTTTCTTTGTTTTTGAAGATGTTTCATGTTCTTTCTTTCTTTCTTTCAATGTATTGATTTCAACTTGTGCTATACTATATCCAAGACTAGTAGTGTCGCCTCTTAGCTTTTGTGCATTGAGCTGAGATTGAAGTGAATCAGAACTTGTGTGGAGTTTATCAATCTTATCCTTTGCTTCTGTTAATTCAGATTTCATCTTTTTCTTTATGTTCTCCAATTCCAAGATTTTCATGTTTGCTTTCAAAAGTTCATCTTCTAATTGTTTGCTTTCTTTGATCTTTTCTTCAATAGCAATTTGACTGTCTATTAGATGTTCATCCAGATTTTTAAATTTCTCTTTCAGAGACATGTTCTCTTCATTCAGCTTTTTGACCATTTTCCCTAAATCACTTGTAGAACAATCTTTCAAATCTTTTCTCAATTCCTTGATAAGCATTTGTGAGCCATTAACTTTCAGTCTAAGTTCTTCATTTTCTTTTTCAGATCTATCAAGATCTTCAAGAGCAGCTTCAAGATTCTTTTTCAAATGTTTTGCTTCTGCTGAGTCCATGATCTCCTCAAGTGGTTAAACTTTCTTTCAGAGGACCAAAGCTCTGATACCAATTGTTAGAAACACTGAGAGGGGGGGTGAATCAGTGTTTGTCTATTTATTATATTTCAGCAACTTAAGCATTAATCAAACATACATCCAATGAAGCTCAATACAAGAACACATAACACATGATATGATTACAGGGAAAACTTGATCAGAGGAAAACCCCAGTGGGAATTAGTACCCACAAATATTGTACTAGTATAATGAACCTGTTAAAGTTCCTTTGCCCTGTTAGGAGCAGTCTTTACAATCCAAGTACAATGACCCTATTAGGAGTCTATTACAAAACCCTATTAAAAGTGTTTGGCTCACTGCCTGAGCTCACTTCCCAATAAGGTGAAGGCTACAACCTTCTGATAGTTGATATACACTATATCAAAAGTGAATTGTTGTGATGACACTACTGTCAGATCAGTTCCGTGTATGCGCTGAAGCTCTTACTCTCTTAAAGAGCTTTATCTCATACTAACTTCATTATACTTCTCTTCTATATCTTACGCATGCATATACTTCAACACTTGTAACATAACTTTACATTACATGCTTATATGTCCATGCCCGAATAGACGTGACCCAAAACAAGACTTATGGTCAATCCTAAAACATAATACACAACGCTTCCAAACTAATTGGCTTAAGTGTGTTTACAACATTACTTATTACATCATTACAAACATACTATCATAGGTGCTTGGCCTTTACATAACAAAATAATATACACTGATCAAAACACTAGTCGAATTTCATGCTCTGTCTTATGGACTGCTGGTGCACTGATCTGTCTGTAACTTCTCTGTACTATCATGCCGTACCATGTGTGTCTGGACTTAGCATGTACACATGTCATAGAACATATATCTGAACATGCATACTCTAATTTGATCTCTCGCACGTGCGCTGATGTGTCGATCGATGTATAATTTTGTCTATCCTGTTTTCCATACTTAGTCATTTTATCTTCTAAGTTATCTTTGACAGAAACTTAGTATGACTTTGTTGTCATGATGAAAACACAAAATAAGTCATGCCTCCTCAGGAAGTCAACTTGCCAACAATATGAACATACATATGGTATCATAGCAACTTACTCAACATTCCTCTACGTTATGCTATTGATTCTATTATTAATAGCTCTTGAATCAATTCAATGCATTACATGGTCTAAATGTAAATATAAAGCCATAGTAGAATATTCATCTACTATAGCAATTATGATTTTGATTTTTATGGTATTATAATTTTCAAAATAGACACTTTCTATCATAAATCCTTAAAATCCAAAGCTTATTTCTTTATTATGTTTTCCTTCTAAAAATGCCTCTTTTTATTGTGCAAATATGTTTCTATTATATTTTTTAACATCAACTTTAAAATTTATTATTATTTATTGATTTATTTTGTTTGTTTAAGTATTTCATTTTAAATTAGTTTCTAATAATCACACTTTCTAGTTCTAAAACAAATGTTTCTATTGTAAATATTTCTAATATCATTATATTTTTTCTCTTTTAAAATTACTTTTTTAATTGCAATTGCAAAGATTTCTCTCTATTATAAATGTAAAACAATAAATCAAATCAAATTTTAATTATTTATTTTAACCCAATTTAAATGCACAATGAGATTAATATAAGATCAAAATTTAATGTTAAAGCTGAAAAGAAATAATACGATAAAAAAAATAATGAATAATCATGGTGTTTATGGGCAAAAACTTAGTGCATTCAACAATCTTCCTCAAAGGGCACAATTCTTGACTCAAAAACAAAATGTAGTACATTCAAGATAGCAATTGTGAGGCTTTTTAAAAATAAAAAATTCCCCTCCGTCCTTTAGGGTGATGAAGCTAACAAACTTAATTCAAAGGGCACTTGCAAGTTTAAAAGGGTAAAATATAGTAAATCTGAAACAAATTTTTTTCTAGTTGATATTTAGTTTGATGAAAAATGCAAAAGGACAAGAACTTTGAAAGAGTCAAACAGGAAAAAAAAAAACTCAAAATTTACAAGCAAATTTTAATAAAGAAAAAAGTTGATTTCATGTTGACAAAGAGGGAAGAGCTAATATTCCTTAGAAAAAATAACCATAAGTTATTTCAGATTGAGCTTCAACCAAGAATAAAGCAATCTAAAAACAATATTACAACTTTTCAATGGTTTCATTTCACAAGGCAGAGCAACTTTTATGAGCAAGATTCTAAGGTTGACCCTCCCCCTTAATCAATACTACTTCCAATTAGTAGGGTTTCCCTGAGATCGGACAACTAACCTAGCTATTCTTCTTTTCAAGAATGGTGACATCGAAGATCCCTCTAATTATAGGACCATTATAATACATTGCAAAAAAAAATTTATCATACGAGTTATTCATAGATTGTATGAGAAGATTAAAGTCAAAATCAAAACTTCAACTCCCATCTTCAAGAGTTTTAAGAGCTGATATAGGAGTCAAGCAAGGGTGCCCACTGTCCCCTACCCTTTTTGGTTTATATATTGACAATCTAGAAAAATGGTTAAACTTAAAAGGTGGTGATGGTATCCATTTGTGCAAATTTGTTGTACTACTTTTGTATCCAAGTGACCTTATTTTGATTTCTAAATCCACTCTTGGCTTGCAAGAGCACTTACTTTCCCCTCATTTTTTTTGTAGAATGGTGGGGATGCAAGTAATATTAACAAGACAAAAGTGATGGTTTTACATTTAAGATAGTACTCTTGAAGGAAGTGGCAAATTACAAATACCTCAAAATTAACTTCAACAAACAAAAATCTAAGCTGGTAAGGCCACATAAAGAGGCAAACTTTGGGGGGTTGGAAAGTGTTTTATATTTTTCAAATTTGATTTAGAGAGTTAGAGCTATGGTATTTGGGACATTATCCAAACTCTTTTTGGGGCTTTTAAGTACTTCCAATCAATACCCTATGTGTGTGAGAATTGTGGGCCAACAATATCTTGAGTTACAATGGAATGGAATTGAGAAAAACCAAAAGTGTTTGATTACACAAGTCCAAAATTGAGTGAACTAGGCCTACTCTTATGAAGCAATTACTATGGTGACTCATAAAATATTTTGAAGCAAAATGGAAGAGGGAAGATGGTCTAAAGTTGTCTTCAATGACACTGTGTACAAGAAATAAGACTTAAATGTGACAAAATAGCAAATGATTTATAAAATGGGATATTACACAGGCATTGGAAAAGACCATACAAAGCTTGGAAGGAAAGAATGTAAAAACTATCAATTTATGAGTAGTCTTTCCCATAAGCTATCATAAGCTATCTTTAACCTCATAGACATTAAAATATTTTCTTCACCATAAATTACCTAAGTTCCTATCAGCCAAAACACTGAATCTGCCTATAAAATTACAATAAAATTAGCCTCTGTCCCGATCAACCATCAATATTATGAGTGAGGTAGAAAATAGATGCAGAAGACCAAACCAGTAGAGAGGCAGATATAGTAAAAGCTTTGTTCAATATACATAGTTGTGCCTTCTTATCATCGGGTCCTAAATTAAGGTTACACTTATTTTAAAAATAGCTATCAAATAAAATCTTGAGCTAATATCCTTATCCTATATAGATATGGATATAGAAATCTAACAACATAAATAGCTTTGAAAGTAATAACATCATCTAGAATACATCACAACGACAACACGAAAAGACAAGATCAGAAAAAATGACGTACGATCCACAAGAAGATTTACATTTTATTTAATATTTAAAACATTAACAATATCTATAATTCATAAGAAATTATAAACATCCCTGATAACCTGCCCCATGCGTCATTCATTCCACCATCTGCAAGCTGACAACAATAATCCATCATAGAAAGATCATCACATAACCATTGTAAGTTTGGCTAATTCTCTCTAGAAGAATCAAATACATACAATCACAATGTGCACTCGTACAAACTTAAATTCCCATTGCTTTGGCCTTTCGGCAAAGGGGCATCAAATTGTCATCAAGAAATATTATTAGTTCTTACCATAGGCAGGTAAACTATTGCATTCATTTAGGAGCCTAAAATACAATTAATCTAACCAATAAGATTTTAAAATTTGTAAAGTCTATTATATAGTTTGTAATTTTATATTTATTTTTAGAATTGAAAAAAGATCATTTATTTAAGTTCTTATTGGGTCTCACCAAAAAATGTAAGGAGAAAAATCATTTTTTAACGCTAAAATTAGGAAAAATGCTATTGCCGAGTGCTTTTGCAAAGTCTATTCACATTAAATGTTTGTCCTTCTTTTCACTGCACATTGCAGAGGGCATTTATCATAACAGGTGGGGATTCGAGATTTTTCTCATGTAGGTCCATCGATGAAAGCCTGAGTAAATATGTAGCGTTACAATCATGCTACACATCGCACCACTCATGTTTTAAAGCCTTCAATTTTTTGTAGTTTTATCGAATCCAATCGACTCCACTCACATTTTTCATCCATTTGTGGCACTTAAGTTCATGGGGTCTTCCTGTTCATCCCACAAAATTTCTTTCAGTGAAGGTAAAAAGGAAATGTTCACTGTATCAAAATATTGTATGATGCATTTATTAATCACAGAGGTCCTGACGTGAAAGAAACTGTAGCTTTTCTCTTTACAATTCACTGCAGGAAAAGGGATTTAGGACATTTCTTGATGATCAAGAATTACAATTGGGAGATTCAATTGTTACAATTGGGAGATTCAATTGAGCCTGCCATACAAGGCGCCATTTACTCTTCCTCCGTACAAATTTCCATCTTTTCAAAACGGTATGCGGAGTCCCCATGGTGTCTAGATGACCTGGTTGACATGTTGAAAACCAATGCTCTGTTTATTCTTGTATTTTGTGATGTGAAGCCTTCTGATGTTCGATACCCTAACAAAGGAGTTTATAAAAATGCATTCGCTAAGCATGGAAAAAATGGGAGATTCAACAAAGAGAAGCTTAATGGCTGGAAAGCAACCCTCCACTCTTCTTCACTCGTCTCTGCCTACGATTTCAGCACATCTGGTGAGTAAGACCTAGCATATTTTTGACAATTAGGATATTTTTGTTTTAAATCAGTTTTAAGTATTTTTGTTTTGAGTAGTTTGCTTTCCATACATCATGATTTTGGTACTTAAGTTCATGGGGTCTTCCTGTTCATCCCACGTCATAATAGACCTTAAAATTATTTTTATTTGAACGAAGGTATTCTATAGATGACTCACAATTTATTCTACATAGCATAGAGGTCATCATCTTGTGCAAACTCACACATGAGCACTGCTGAGGCAAGACGCACATAGCCATGGTAAAAGATTTGAAATCTTTCATTCGGAAAAAAAAAAAGACTATGTTTTAAAGCCCTTCTCACAATTAGTTTTTTGTTAATGCATAATAATTTGATTTGGTGGCTTCTACAATGGTTGATTTGATCTTCAGGTGGAGAGAGTGAATGTGTACTACAATGAGACCAGTTGCAAAAGATTTGTTCCCAGGGTCATGTTCATGGATCTTCAACTTCGCACTATGGACAATGTTAGGACAAGGCATATGGCCAATTTTTCACCCCGATAACTTCATTTTTGGCTAGTTTGACACTAGAAACAACTGGGCGGCGTCGAGCTCATTGATGTTGTTTTGGATGTCGTGCATAAGGAGGCTGAGAACTACGACTGTCTGCAAGGTAATCTTTAAGCTTGTCAATTGTCTTGTTTTATTTTGTTGAAATCCTAATTACCCTAGATCTGTAATATTGATTTATAATATTTTTTCTTCGTTCTTTTTTCTCGTATTTCTAAGGTTTCAGGTGTGTCATTCCTCAATGCCACTCTGTCAGTGCATCAACTCGTGGAGAATGATGATAAATGCACAGTTTTGGACAATCGGGAACTATATCACATTTTCTTCAAAACGCTTAAGCTCACTACGCCAAGCTGTAAGTTCGGATGAATTTTCTTAAAATATTTTGGTCATATCTTTTGATTAAACTTAAATTAATCTCATTTTGTGGTCTTAGATGACGATATCTTCAACTTGTGTGTTCAAAACTTTAGCAACCATGTGTCAAGGCACATTGTGTTGTATTTGCGATTGCAATTCATTTCAATTTATGTGTAGAGTTTTAACATTGATGAATGAGATTCACATCTTTCTGGTTTTTGAAATTCTGTGTAGGCAGTTTGTTTCGTGTCAGCTACATTGAATGAATTAAGATGTTGAACTTTCCTAGCACATCGTAGTGCCCTATGTTGTTTCCCTGTCTAAGTTCAAGACCCAAAACATTGAGTTGCACGACTTATTTAGATTCCATGTTGAAGAAAGCCAAAGCTTCCTTTCTTTCATTGCCTCTAAATCTCTCCAACCCCGTCAATATTGACTAAACCTTACCATTGTAGAACCCTAAAAGAAAACAACCCTAAGTACATAATTTTAAAAAAAATGGGTCACTCCCAAAATCCCCAAAACCTCACACCAAAGCTTTAAAAACTCAAACCTTAAATATAGCTTGTTGTGCAAACACTCTATTCTCACCGCCACTGCCAAAACCCACACTTTTCTCACAATTTTTGTTATCATTGGCAATATACACAAAATAGGTATTGCTAAATTGTTCTAAATTCATTTGTTTTAAATCTAGTTGTAAATTTTAGACTTGAGGATATTTGTTGTAGCAGAAACACATTTGTGTTTTATCAGCTAAAAAAATATGCCATTTATTTCTAGGAAATAATATATGTTTTTAATGGTGGCTGAACAAATTAACATTGAGATCCCTTAGTTTATATTTATTTGCCTACATTTTCCTCTGCTTGGTAATTTGCAAGGTAATCTGATAAGATTGTGTGATTCTTTGATTGACAGACACAAACAACAAGATCTGAACAATATCCTTGGAGCCCTTTATGCTACAACAATTTTCCTTGAGGTCAGCAATTCCTCTTTTGTTCAACTCATTGTTGCTATAGAGCAAACTGTGTTCTATTGTGAAAAGGTTGCTGACACGTACTTAGTTATTCATTATGCAATACCCCAAGTAAAATATTTTCTTTATTCATAACAGCCATGTTCTTTAATAAATGAAATCTCAAAACCTGAGTTCACCAAACAAAAAATTGGTAGAAGAACCAGAAAATGAATGGATTGTTTTTTGTATGTGAATAACACAAAGCATGTAGCAAATAGATAACTTCTTAAATAATATATCCAAATAGGGCAATATGAGTGAAAGTTGAATTAGATTAAGGTTGGAGACATAACAGGTCAATGTTGACGTAGTTAAAAGCACCAAAAAGGCCAACAAAGGCAAAAAGCATAAAAAATAGTGTTCTCTTTTCCAATTTGGAGGATCTTTCTATTCTAGTTCATACACATGAAACATTGTGGATGTGAATATGATATATTGCTTGACATCACTTACTTTTGACTATTTTGCAAGTTGCCATCATGGCCCAAACAATCTTGTACACTAATATGTACTTGTTTATTCCATGGTTGACTTCTTCTAGACAACAACTAAATTTTTCTAGTTTCTGTTTTTCATGTTCATGTGCCTACGATATTTCACTTTGTATGGCATGCTACCTGTAGCCCTCACTCATGTTGCCCAGTTCATTGTTTCTCTGGATTTCTTATTGCTCTACCAATAAGCTTTATGACTCTTTTTTGAGGAAGTTTCATTTAGCTTTCATAATTTTATTGTTTTTCATTTGCATTTTTTGAATTGGCACTTTCAATCATTCTACAGCATATACTTGTATAGTGGAGGTGGCATATACTTGTATGGTGGAGGTGGTATTACTGGGAAAACCCTATTGCACAGACACTAAATGGTCTCATTGTTTCTCAATTTGGAGAAAAGAGTGAAACAATTTCTGAAAGACAATTTTGGATTCAAGCATGATTTCTTGGGTGTGGTGGCAACGGTCCATATAGGGATAGTTATCATGTTTATAGTACTATTTCCCTATGGCATCAATTACCTCAATTTCCAAAGGCCCTGAGACATTACCATCAAGGGTGCTCAATCCAGAAGCAAGAGTTCACTTTTTAATTTATCTCTAAAAGGAAATTACATCTATATTTGTTTGGCAATAATAGCACAACTCAGTTTAAAATGTCATGATTTCAAAGCTACTTTGTCAATTCTCACATTGTGCCAAAAAAATTTGTGAATAACAATTGCACTTTTTTTCACCTCCTTAAGCCCATTGCTTGTTTCCTTAAGGGCCCGTTTGGTTGGGGAATTGAAAAATAATGCAAATCATGGTTATCTAAACCCTGGTTATGCTTTTTTGGGACTGTTTGGTTGCCCTGGAAGATGGATTTGTAAATCCACATTCCAACAGTTAAATCGACGCAGTGCTCCGGACCCGACAAGATATATAAAAAAAATTAATCAT
>JAGRRI010029725.1:0-14808 GCA_018584345.1 Thuja plicata
CTCAGAATGACTTGTTATGTGATTGTAATTGATTCTCATCGAACGGTTGACCGATTCAGTGATTTGTAAGCTCAGAATCACTTGTTACATGATTGTAGCTTATTCTCATCGAAGGTTTGACCAATTCAGTCATTTGGCTTGTTATGTGATTGTTATTTATTCTAATCGAACGGTTGATAGATTCGGTGATTTGTAAGCTTAGAATGGCTTTTTACGTCATTGTAGGTGATTCTCATCAAATGGTTGATAGATTTAGTGATTTGTAAGTTCAGAATGGCTTGTTACGTGATTGTGGCTGATTCTCATCCAACGATTGAAGGATTCAGAGATTTGTAAGCTCAGAGTGGCTTGTTATGTAAGTGTTATTAATTCTAATCGAACGGTTGACCTATTAGGTGATTTGTAATCTCAGAATGGCTTGTAGCTTATTCTCATCGAACGTTTGACCGATTCAGTCATTTTTAAGCTCAAAAAGGCTTTTTATGTAATTGTTATTGATTCTCACCGAACGGTTGACTGATTCGGTGATTTGTATGCCTAGAATGGTGTGTTATTGACTCTAATCGAATGATTGACCGATTCAGTTATTTGCAAGCCCAGAATGGCTTGTTACATGATTGTAATTGATTGTCATCAAACAATTGACCGATTTGGTGTTTTGTAAGCTCAGAATGGCTTGTTACATGATTGTAGTTTATTCTCATCGAACAGTTGACTGATTTAGTGATTTGTAAGCTCAGAATGACTTGTTACATAATTGTAGCTAATTCTCATCGAACGGTTGACCAATTCAGTGATTTGTAAGTTCAAAATTGCTTATTACCTGATTGTAATTGATTCTCATTGAACGGTTGACCCATCTAGTGATTTGTAAGCGCAGAATGGCTTGTTAGCTGATTGTAGCTTATTCTCTTTGAAAGTTTGACTGATTCGGTCATTTGTAAGCTCAGAATGGCTTGTTATGTTATTGTTATTGATTCTAATTGAATGGTTGACCGATTCGGTGATTTGTAAGCTCAGAATGGCTTTTTACGTGATTGTAGTTGATTGTAGTTGAATGATTTATAGATTCGATAATTTGTAAGTTCAAAATAACTTGTTACTTGATTGTAGCTGATTCTTATTGAATGGTTGACTGATTCAGTGATTTCTAAGCTTAAAATGGCTTCTTATGTGATTGTAATTGATTGTCATTGAACAGTTGACCGATTCGGTAATTTTTAAGCTTTGAATAGCTTGTTATGTGATTGTAATTGATTATAATAGAACGGTTAACCATTTCAGTGATTTGTAAGTTCACAATGGTTTGTTACGTGATTGTAGCTGATTCTCATCCAAGGGTTGAATGATTCGGCAATTTGTAAGCTCAGAATGGCTTGTTCTGTGACTGTTATTGATTCTAATAGAAAGGTTGATTGATTCAGTGATTTGTAAGCTCAGAATGGCTTGTTACATGAGTGGAGCTTATTCTCATTGAACGGTTGACCGATTCGGAGATTTTTTAGCTCAGAATGGCTTGTTATGTGATTGTTATTGATTCTAATCGAATGATTGACCGATTCGGTGATTTCTAAGCTTAGAATGGCTTGTTACGTGATTGTAGTTTATTTTCATCGAACGGTTGACCCATTCAGAGATTTGTAAGTTCAGAATAACTTGTTACATAATTGTAGCTGATTCTCATCGAACGGTTGACCGATTTGGTAATTTGTAAGCTCAAAATTGCTTATTACGTGATTATAATTGATTCTCATTGAATGGTTGACCGATCGAATGATTTGTAAGCTTAGACTGGCTTGTTACATGATTGTACCTGATTGTCATCAAACGGTTGACTGATTCAGTGATTTGTAAGCTTAGAATGGCTTTTTAGGTGATTGTAGCTGATTCTCATCGAATGGTTGACCTATTCGGTGATTTGTAAGCATAGAATGGCTTGCTATATGATTGTAATTGATTATCTTCGAACGATTGACCGCTTCGGTGATTTGTAAGCTCAGAATGGTTTGTTACATGATTGTAGCTTATTCTCGTAGAATGTTTGACCGATATGGTTATTTGTAAGCTCAGAATGACTTGTTATGTGATTGTTATTGATTATAATTAAACGATTGACCGCTTTAGTGATTTTTATGTTTAAAATGACTTGTTACATGATTGTAGCTCATTCTCATCCAACGGTTGAATGATTCGGTGATTTGTAAGCTCAAAATGGCTTGTTATGTGATTGTTATTGATTCTAATTGAATGGTTGATGGATTCAGTGATTTGTAAGCTCAGAATGACTTTTTACATGATTGTAGCTGAGTCTCATCTAACGACTGACAGATTCGGTGATTTGTAAGCTCAGAAAGGCTTGTTACATGATTGTAGCTAATTCTCATCCAACGGTTGAACGATTCGTCAATTTGTAAGCACAGAATGGGTTGTTATGTGATTGTTATTGATTCTAATCAAATAGTTAACTGATTTAGTGATTTGTAATCTCATAATGGCTTGTAGCTTATTCTCATTGAATGTTTGACCGATTCGGTCATTTGTAAGCTCAAAAAGGCTTGTTATGTAATTGTTATTGATTCTCACCAAACGGTTGACCGATTCAATGATTTGTATGCCCAGAATGACTTGTTATGTCATTGTAATTGATTATAATTGAACGGTTGACCGCTTCAGTGATTTATAAATTTAGAATGGCTTGTTACATGATTGTAGTTGATTCTCATCCAAGGTTTGAAAAATTTAGAGATTTGTAAGCTCAGAATGGCCTGTTATGTGATTGTTATTTATTCTAATCATTTTTGACCGATTCAGTGATTTTTAAGCTCAAAATGGCTTGTTACATGATTGTAGCTGATTCTCATTGAACGGTTGACCGATTCAGTGATTTCTAAGTTCAGAATGGCTTGTTACATTATTGTAGCTGATTCTCATTGAACGATTGAAGGATTCAGTGATCTGTAAGCTCAGAATAGCTTATTATGTGATTGTTATTGATTCTAATCAAATGGTTGACCGATTCAGTTATTTGTAAGCCCAGAATGGTTTCTTACGTTATTGTAATTGATTCTCATTGAACGGTTGACCCATCCAGTGATTTGTAAGATCAAAATGACTTGCTACGTGATTGTCATTGATTGTCATCAAAGGGTTGACCGGTTAAGTGATTTGTAAGCTTAGAATGGCTTGTTACATGATTGTAGCTGATTCTCATCAAATGGTTGACCTATTCATTGATTTGTAAGCTCAGAATGGCTTGTTATGAAGCTCAAAATAACTTTTTACGTGATTATAGTTGATTCTCATCGAACGGTTGATAGATTCGGTGATTTGTAAGCTTAGAATGGCTTGTTACATGATTGTATCTGATTCTTATCAAACGATTGATTGATTCGATGATTTGTAAGCTCAGAATGGCTTGTTACATGATTATAATTGATTCTCATCGAAAGGTTCACTGATTCGGTAATTTGTAAGCTCAAAATCGCTTGTTATGTGATTGTAATTGATTCTCCTTGAATGGTTGACCAATTCAATGATTTGTAAGCTCAGAATGACTTGTTACATGATTGTACCTAATTGTCATCAAACGGTTGACTGATTTGGTGATTTCTAAGCTTAGAATGGCTTTTTACGTGATTGCAGCTGATTCTCATCGAATGATTGACCTATTTGGTGATTTGTAACCACATAATGGCTTTTTATATGATTGTAATTGATTCTCTTTGAATGGTTGACCGCTTCGGTGATTTGTAAGCTCAGAATAGCTTGTTACATGATTGTAGCTTATTCTCATCGAATGTTTGACCGATACGATCATTTGTAAGCTCAGAATGACTTGTTATGTGATTGTTATTGATTATAATTGAACGATTGACCACCTTAGTGATTTTTAAGTTTAGAATGGCTTGTTACATGATTGTAGCTGATTCTCATCCAACGGTTGAATGATTCATCGATTTGTCAACTCAGAATGGCTTGTTATGCGATTGTTATTGATTTTAATCGAACGGTTGACTGATTCGGTGATTTTTAATCTCAAAATGGCTTGTAGCTTATTCCCATCGAATGTTTGACCGATTCGGTCATTTGTAAGCTCAAAAAGGCTTGTTATATAATTGTTATTGATTCTCACCGAATGGTTGACCGATTCGGTGATTTGTATGCGCAGAATGGCTTGTTATGTGATTGTAATTGATTATAATTGAACGGTTGACCGCTTTGATGATTTGTAAATTTAGAATAGCTTGTTACATGATTGTAGTTGATTCTCATCTAAGGGTTCAAAAATTTGGTGATTTGTAAGCTCAGAATGGCCAGTTATGTGATTGTTATTTATTCTAATCGAACGGTTGACCGATTCGGTGATTTTTAAGCTTAGAATGGCTTGTTACATGATTGTAGCTGATTCTCATTGAACGGTTGACTGATTCAGTGATTTGTAAGTTCAGAATGGCTTGTTACATTATTGTAGTTGATTCTCATCAAACGGTTGAATGATTCGGTGATCTTTAAGCTCAGAATGGCTTGTTATATAATTGTTATTGAGTCTTATCAAACGGTTGACTGATTCAGTTATTTGTAAGCCCATAATGGCTTATTACGTGATTGTAATTGATTCTGATTGAACGGTTGACCCATCAAGTGATTTGTAAGCTTAGAATGGCTTATTACGTGATTGTAACTGATTGTCATCAAAGGGTTGATCGATTCGGTGATTTTTAAGCTCATAATGGCTTGTTACATGATTGTAGCTGATTCTCATCAAACGGTTGACCTATTCATTGATTTGTAAGCTCAGAGTGGCTTGTTATGAAGCTCAGAATGACATTTTACGTGATTGTAGTTGATTCTCATTGAACAGTTGACAGATTCAGTGATTTGTAAGCTTAGAATGGCTTGTTACATGATTGTAGCTGATTCTTATCAAACGGTTGATTAATTCGGTGATTTATAAGCTTAAAATGGCTTGTTACGTGATTTTAATTGATTCTCAATGAACGGTTGATCGATTCAGTGATTTTTAAGCTCAGAATGGCTTGTTATGTTATTGTAATTGATTATAATTCAATAGTTGACCGCTTCGGTGATTTGTAAGTTTAGAATGGCTTGTTACGTGATTGTAGCTGATTCTCATCCAAGGGTTGAACGATTTAGTGATTTGTAAGCTCAGAATGGCTTGTTATGTGATTGTTATTGATTCTAATCGAAAGGTTGACTGATTGGGTGATTTGTAAGCTCAGAATGGCTTGTTACATGAGTGGAGATTATTCTCATCGAACAGTTGAACGATTCGATGATTTGTTTGCTCAGAATAGCTTGTTATGTATTTGTTATTGATTCTAATCGAACAGTTGACCGATACGGTGATTTGTAAGCTCAGAACGACTTGTTACGTGACTGTAATAGATTGTAATCGAACGGTTGACCGATTCGATGATTTGTAAGCTCAGAATGGCTTGTTACGTGATTGTAGTTTATTCTCATCAAATGGTTGACCGATTTGGTGATTTGTAAGATCAGAATAGCTTGTTACATGATTGTAGCTGATTCTTATCGAACGGTTGACCGATTTGGTGATTTCTAAGCTCAAAATGGCTTGTTACATGATTGTAATTGATTCTCATCGAACGGTTGACTGATTCTGTTATTATGATTCTCATCGAAAGGTTGAACAATTTGGTGATTTGTAAGCTCAGAATGGCTTGTTATGTGATTGTTATTGATTCTAATCAAACGGTTGACTAATTTGGTGATTTGTAAGCTCATAATGGCTTGTTACATCATTGTCATTGATTATCATTGAACGGTTAACCGATTCATTGATTTGTAAGATCAATATGGCTTGTTACGTGATTGTAGTTCATTCTCATCAAATGGTTGACTAATTCGGTGATTTGTAAGCTCAGAATGGCTTGTTACATAATTGTAGCTAATTCTCATCGAATGTATGACTGATTCGTTGATTTGTAAGGTCAAAATTGCTTGTTACGTGATTGTAATTAATGCTCATTAAATGGTTGACCGATCCAGTGATTTGTAAGCTTGGAATGGCTTGTTACGTGATTGTAACTAATTATCATCAAACGGTTGACCGATTTGGTGATTTGTAAGCTTAGAATGCCTTGTTATGTGATTGTAATTGATTCTCATCGAACGGTTGACCGCTTCAGTGATTTTTAAGCTCAAAATAGCTTGTTACGTGATTGTAACTGATTGGTATCAAACAGTTGACTGATTCGGTGATTTGTAAGCTCATAATAGCTTGTTACATGATTGTAGTTGATTCTCATCGAATGGTTGACCTACTCGGTGATTCGTAAGCTTAGAATGGCTTGTTATGTGATTGTAATTAATTCTCATCAAATGGTTGACAGGTTCAGTATTTTGTAAGCTTAGAATGGCTTGTTACATGATTGTAGTTCATTCTCATCGAACGGTTGACCGATACGATGATTTATAAGCTCAGAATGGCTTGTTACATAATTGTAGCCGATTCTCATCGAACGGTTGACCGATTCGATGATTTTTAATTTCAAAATTGCTTGTTACGTTATTGTAATTAATTCTAATTGAACGGTTGACCGATCTAGTGATTTGTAAGCTCAGAATGGCTTGTTACATGATTGTAATTAATTCTCATTGAACGATTGACTGATCCAGTGATTTGTAAGCTCAAAATGACTTATTACGTGATTATAACTAATTGTCATCAAACGGTTGACAAATTTGGTGATTTGTAAGCTCAGAATAGCATGTTACATGAGTGTAGCTGATTCTCATTGAATGGTTGACCTATTCGATGATTTGTAAGCTCAGAATGGCTTGTTATGTGATTGTAATTGATTCTCATCAAACGGTTGACCGCTTGGATAATTTTTAAGCTCAAAATGGCTTGTTACGTGATTGTAACTGATTGGATCAAATGGTTGACCAATTCGGTGATTTGTAAGCTCATAATGGTTTGTTAAGTGATTGTAGCTGATTCTCATCGAATGGTTGACCTATTCAGTTATTTTTAAGTTCAAAATCGCTTGTGATGTGATTGTAATTGATTCTCATTAAACGGTTGACCGATCTAGTGGTTCGTAAGTCTGGAATGGCTTGTTACGTGATTGTTACTGATTGTCATCAAACGGTTGATCGATTCGGTGATTTGTAATCTCAGAATGGCTTGTTACGTGATTCTAGATGATTGTCATCGAATGGTTGACCTATTCGGTGATTTGTAAGATCAAAAATGTCTTTTATGTGATTGTAATTTATTCTCATCGAACGGTTGACCTCTTCATTGATTTTTAAGCTCAGAATGGCTTGTTATGTGATTGTAACTGATTGTCATCAAACGATTGACCGATTTGGTGATTTGTGAGCTTATAATGGCTTGTTACATGATTGTGGCTTATTCTCATCGAATGCTTGACCTATTTAGTAATTTGTAAGCTCAAAATTGCTTGTTATGTGATTGTAATTGATTCTCATTGAACGATTGACCGATCTAGTGATTTGTAAGCTTAGAATGGCTTGTTACATGATTGTAACTGATTATCATCAAACGATTGACCTATTCGGTGATTTGTAAGCTTAGAATAGCTTGTTACATGATTGTAGTTGATTTTCATCGAATGGTTGACCGATTCGATGATTTGTAAGCTCAGAATGGCTTGTTAGGTGGACTGCTTTGGTGATTTGTAGCTGATTCTCATCCAAGGGTTGAACGGTTCGAAGATTTCTAAGCTCAAAATGGCTTGTTATGTGATTGTTATTGATTCTAATTGAACGATTGAGTGATTCGGTGATTTGTAACCTCATAATAGCTTGTTACATGATCGTAGTTGATTGTCATTAAATGGTTGACCGATTCGATGATTTGTAAGTTCAGAATGGCATGTTACATGATTGTTATTGATTCTAACCGAACGATTGACCGATTCAGTGATTTGTAAGCCTAGAATGGCATGTTACATGATTGTAATTGATTGTCATCGAACGGTTGACCACTTTGGTGATTTTTAAGCTCAGAATGGCTTGTTACGTGATTGTAATTAATTATCATCAAACGGTTGACCGATTCAGTGATCTATAAGCTCAGAATGGCTTGTTACATGATTGTAATTGATTCTCATCCAACGGTTGAAGGATTCAGTGATTTGTAAGCTTAGAATGGCTTGTTATGTGATTGTTATTGATTCTATTCAAACAGTTGACCAATTCAGTGATTTGTAAGATCAAAATGGCTTGTTACATGATTGTAGTTGATTCTCATTTAATGGTTGACTGATTCAGTGATTTGTAAGTTTAGAATGGCTTGTTACATGATGGTTATTGATTCTAATCAAGCGGTTGACCGATTCAGTGATTTGTAAGCTCAAAATGGTTTGTTACATGATTGTAATTGATTATCATCGAATGATTGACCACTTTGGTGATTTGTAAGCTCAGAATGGCTTGTGACATGATTCTAATTTATTATCATCAAACGATTGTCCTATTCGGTGATTTGTAAGCTCAGAATGGCTTGTTACGTGATTGTAGCTGATTCTCATCCAAGAGTTGAACGATTCGGCAATTTGTAAACTTAGAATGGCTTGTTATGTGATAGTTATTGATTCTAATCGAATGGTTGACCGATTCGGTGATTTGTAAGCTCAAAATAGCTTGTTATGTGATTGTAATTGATTATAATTAAACGGTTGACCACTTCGGTGATTTGTAAGTTCAGAATGACTTGTTACATGATTGTAGTTGATTCATATCAAACAGTTGAACTATTCAGTGATTTGTAAGCTCAAAATGGCTTGTTATGTGATTGTTATTGATTCTAATCAAATAGTTGACCGATACGGTGATTTGTAAGCTCAGAATGGCATGCTACATGATTGTAACTGACTGTCATCAATTAGTAGACCGATTCAGTGATTTGTAAGCTCAGAATGGCTTGTTATGTGATTGTAGTTGATTCTCATCGAATGGTTGACCTATTCGGTGATCTGTATGCTTAGAATGGCTTGTTATGTGATTGTAATTGATTCTCATCAAATGGTTGACCGCTTTGGTGATTTGTAAGCTCATAATGGCTTGTTACATGATTGTAGCTTATTCTCATCGAACGTTTAACCAATTCGGTCATTTGCAAGCTCAGAATGGCTTGTTATATGATTGTTATTGATTTTAATCGAATAGTTGACTGATTCGGTGATTTGTAAGCTCAAAATGACTTTTTACGTGATTGTAGCTGATTCTCATCGAACGGATGACAGATTCAGTGATTTGTAACCTCAGGATGGCTTCTTATGTGATTGTAGCTGATTTTTATCAAACGGTTGACCGATTCAGTGTTTTCTAAGCTCAGAATGGCTTGTTACGTGATTGTAATTGATCCTCATCAAACAATTGATCGATTTAGTGATTTGTAAGCTGAGAATGGCTTGTTATATGATTGTAATTGATTATAATTGAACGGTTGACCGATTCGGTGATTTGTAAGTTCATAATGACTTGTTACATGATTGTAGCTGATTTTCATCCAACGATTAAACGATTCAGTGATTTGTAAGCTCAGAATGGCTTGTTATGTGATTGTTATTGATTCTTATTGAACAGTTGACCGATTCGGTGATTTGTAAGATCAGAATGGCTTATTACATGATTGTAATTGATTGTCATCGAACGGTTGACCGCTTCGATGATTTGTAAGTTCAAAATGTCTTGTTATGTGTTTGTTATTGATTCTAATCAAAATGGCTTGTTATGTGATTGTAGCTTATTCTCATCGAACGATTGAACGACTCGGTGATTTGTTAGCTCATAATGATTTGTTATGTGATTGTTATTGATTCTAACTAAATGGCTGACCGATTCAGTGATTTGTAAGCTTAGAATGGCTTGTTACGTGATTGTAATTAATTGTCATTGAATGGTTGGCCGATTCGGTGATTTGTAAGCTCATAATGGATTTTTATGTGGTTGTGGTTTATTCTCATTGAACGGTTGACCTATTCAGTGATTTTTAAGCTTAGAATGGCATGTTATGTGATTGTTATTGGTTCTAATCAAACGGTTAACCGATTCGGTAATTTGTAAGCTTTGAATAGCTTTTTACGTTAGTGTAATTGATTGTCATCGAACAGTTGATCGATTCGGTGATTTGTAAGCTTAGAATGGCTTGTTACGTTATTGTAACTGATTGTCATCAAATGGTTGCCTGATTCAGTGATTTGTAAGCTCAGAATGGCTTGTCACATGATTGTAGCTGATTCTCATCGAATGGTTGACCTATTCGGTGATTTGTAAGTTCAGAATGGCTTTGTTATGTGATTATACTTGATTCTCATCAAACGGTTAACCTCTTCGATGATTTGTAAGCTAAGAATGGCTTGTTATGTGATTGTTATTGATTCTAATCGAACGGTTGATCGATTCAATGATTTGTAAGCTCAGAATGGCTTATTACGTGATTGTAATTAATTGTCATCAAACAGTTGACCGATTCGATAATTTGTAAGTTTTAAAATGCTTGTTACGTGATTGTAGTTCATTCTCATCGAACGATTGAGCGATACGGTAATGATTTGTAA
This sequence comes from Thuja plicata, assembly GCA_018584345.1. Classification (NCBI taxonomy): domain Eukaryota; kingdom Viridiplantae; phylum Streptophyta; class Pinopsida; order Cupressales; family Cupressaceae; genus Thuja; species Thuja plicata. The sequence continues at coordinate 10,575 of JAGRRI010029725.1, forward strand.
GCTCAAAATGGCTTGTTATCTTATTGTAATTGATTCTCATCGAACGGTTGACCGCTTCGGTGATTTTTAAGGTCAGAATGGTTTGTTACATGATTGTAACTGATTGGTATGAAACGGTTGACCAATCGGTGATTTGTAAGCTCATAATGACTTGTTACATGATTGTAACTGATTCATATCAAAAAGTTGAACAATTCAATGATTTGTAAGCTCAAAATGGCTTGTTATATTATTGTTATTGATTCTAATCAACCGGTTGACCGATTCGCTGATTTGTAAGCTCAGAATGACTATTTACATGATTGTAGTTGATTCTCATCGAACGGTTGACAGATTCAGTTATTTGAAACCTTAGAATGGCTTGTTACGTGATTGTAGCTGATTTTTATCAAACGGTTAACTGATTCAGTGATTTCTAAGCTCAGAATGCCTTGTTACGTGATTATAATTGATTCTCATCGAATGGTTGACCAATTTGGTGATTGGTAAGCTCAAAATGGCTTTATATATGATTGTAATTGATTATAATTGAATGTTTGACCGCTTCTATGATTTGTAAGTTCAGAATGGCTTGTTATGATTCGGCAATTTGTAAGCTCAGAATGGTTATGTGATTGTTATTGATTCTCATCAAATGGTTGACTGATTCAGTGATTTGTAAGCTCAGAATGGCTTGTTATATGATTGTAGCTGATTCTCATTGAACGGTTGACCGATTCAGTGATTTGTAAGTTTAGATTGGCTTGTTACGTGATTGTAGCTTATTCTCATCGAATGGTTGAACGATTCAATGATTTGTTAGCTTAGAATGTCTTTTTATGTGATTGTTATTGATTCTAATCAAGCGGTTGACCGATTCGGTGATTTGTAAGCTCAGAATGGCTTGTTACGTGATTGTAATTGATTGTAATCGAACAGTTGACCGATTTGGTGATTTGTAAGCTCAAAATGACTTTTTACATGATTGTAGTTTATTTTCATCAAACAGTTGACCGATTTGGTGATTTGTAAGCTCATAATGGCTTGTTACGCAATTGTAGATGATTCTCATCGAATGGTTGACTGATTCGGTGATTTGTAAGCTCAAAATTGCTTGTTACATGATTGTAATTGATTCTCATTGAATGGTTGACCGATCTAGTGATTTGTAAGCTAGAAATGGCTTGTTACATGATTGTAGCTAATTCTCATCGAATGGTTGACAGATTCGATGATTTGTAAGCTCAAAATGGATTGTTACATGATTGTAGCTGATTCTCATTAAACAGTTGACAGATTAAGTGATTTGTAAGTTCAGATTGCCTTGTTACATGATTTTAGCTGATTCTTATCAAATTGTTAAATGATTCGATGATTTGTAAGCTTAGAATGAATTGTTATGTGATTGTTATTCATTCTAATTTAACTTACAAATTACTGAATTGGTGAACCATTCAATGAGAATCAGCTACAATCATGATACAAGCCATTTTGAGCTTACAAATCATCAAATTAGTCAACCGTTGGATTAGAATCAATAACAATCACATAACAAGCCATTCTAAGCTTACAAATCACTGAATCGTTCAACCGTTGGATGAGAATCAGTTACAATCATGTAACAAGCCATTCTGAACTTACAAATCACCGAAGCGGTCAACCGTTCAATTATAATTAATTATAATCATATAACAAGCCATTCTGAGCTTACAAATCACCGAATCGGTTAACCATTCAATGAGAATCAATTACAATCATGTAACAAGCCATTCTGACCTTAGAAATCATTGAACTGGTCAACTATTCTATAAAAATTAGCTACAATCACGTAAAAAGCTATTTTGAGCTTACAAATCACTGAATCTATCAACCGTTCGATGAGAATCAACTATAATCACGTAAGAAGCCATTCTGAGCTAACAAATCACTGAATCAATCAACCATTCAATTAGAATCAATAACAATCACATAAAAAGCCATTCTAAGCTTACAAATGACCGAATCGGTCAAACATTCGATGAGAATAAGCTACAATCATGTAACAAGCCATTCTGAGCTTACAAATCACCGAAGCGGTCAACTGTTTGATGAGAATCAATTACAATCACATAACAGGCCATTTTGAGCTTACAAATCACCGAATTGGTCAACCGCTCGATGAGAATAAGCTATAATCATGTAACAAGCCATTCTAAACTTATAAATCACCGAATCAGTCAACCATTCAATGAGAATCAGCTACAATTATGTAACAAGCCATTCCAAGCTTACAAATCACTGAATCAGTCAACCATTCGAATAGAATCAATAACAACCACATAACAAACCATTTTGAGGTTACAAATCACCGAATCATTCAACTGTTGGATGAGAATAAGCTACAATCACATAAAAAGCCATTCTGAACTTACAATTCACCAAAGCAGTCAACCGTTTAATTATAATCAATTACAATTACATAACAAGTCATTCTGAGCTTACAAATCAGTCAACTGTTTGATTAGAATCAATAACAATCACATAACAAGCCATTCTGAGTTTACAAATTGCCAAATTGTTTAACCGTTGGATCAAAATCAGCAACAATCATGTAACAAGCCATTCTGAGCTTACAAATCACCGAATTGGTCAATCGTTTGATGATAATCAATTACAATCACATAACAAGCTATTCTGAGCTTACAAATCACCGAAGTGGTGAACCGTTCAATGACAATCAATTGCAATCACGTAACATGCCATTCTGAGCTTAAAAATTACCAAATCGGTCAACCGTTCAATTAGAATCAATAATAATCACTTAACAAGCCATTCTGAACTTACAAATCACCGAATCGGTCAACTGTTCAATAAAAATCAGCTACAATCATGTAACAAGCCATTCTGAGCTTACAAATCACTGAATCGATCAACCGTTCAATGAGAATCAATAACAATCACATAAAAAACCATTCTGAGCTTACAAATCACTGAATCGTTCAACCATTGGATGAGAATCAGCTACAATCATGTAATAAGTTATTCTGAACTTACAAATCACCGAAGCGGTCAACCGTTGGATGAGAATCAGCTGCAATCATGTAACAAGTCATTCTGAACTTACAAATCACCGAAGCGGTCAACCATTCAATTATAATCAATTACAATCACATAACAAGCCATTATGAGCTTACAATTCACCGAATCGGTCAACCATTCAATTATAATCAATTACAATCATGTAACAAGCCATTATGAGCTTAGAAATCATCGAACCGGTCAACTGTTCGATAAAAATTGGCTACAATCATAAAACAAGCCATTTTGAGCTTACAAATCAGTGAATCTATCAACCATTCGATCAGAATCAGTTATAATAACGTAAGAAGCCATTCTGAGCTAACAAATCACCGAATCAGTCAACCATTCAATTAGAATCAATAACAATCACATAACAAGCCATTATGAGCTTATAAATGACCGAATCGGTCAAACGTTCGATGAGAATAAGCTACAATCATGTAACAAGCCATTCTGAGCCTACAAAGCACCGTAGCAGTCAACCGTTTGATGAGAATCAATTACAATCACATAACAAGCCATTCTCAGCTTACAAATCATTGAATAGGTCAACCATTCGATGAGAATCAGCTACAATCACGTAACAAGCCATTATGAGCTTACAAATCATTGAATCGGTCAACCGTTTGATGACAATCAGTTACAATCTATAGACACCCTAAAATGGATAGACTTGCGACTTTACATTAAAAACCCTAATTTTCATCTATTAATTAATGGTTTCTTAATCATTAATTAATCATCTATTTTCCTCTAATTTCACTTCTCAAATCATCTAATCCAATTCTCAAAATTAATTAACCTTTAAATGATTATTTACCATTATTTAATCAATTAAACTCAATTTCCTATAGTTTAAATCCAAATATTTAAACTTACTAATTAAATTCTCCCAATTAAATTAATTTCAATTAAATTAATTTAATTTCATCAAATAAAGCAATTCTTAATTAAAAAGAATTCAATTATCTCACATGTTGAAAAAAATTATTAAAAAAATGAATTAAATATTCATTAATCTTCAAAGAGATAACTCCAATTACATCACATGGGTTACTCCACCCATCACTCTAGTTCACATGGGTAACTTCACCCACCTCTTCAGTTCAAAAAGGTAACTCATAATTAGCTCCTCAATTAACCAAACTCTATCTCCTCTTAACCAAATAAAGAGGTGGAGTTTACTGTGGATCTC
>JAGRRI010030041.1:0-31806 GCA_018584345.1 Thuja plicata
AAAGGGAGATTAAATCTTTTAATTAAATAAAAATGATCAAACCTTAGGAAATATTGAAATAATTGAATTAATTACAATTTGATCAAGGAAATTGATTTGAATTGAAAATATTCCAAAGCATTGATTCGGAAATTTGATAAATTGATAAAATAATAAATGGGGCCCATAGTCTAGGCAACCATTTTAGGGTGCATATAGTAATTATGTCCGTCAGGTTACACTGTACTTTTCCTCATCAGGTAAAACTGTGACTTTTCTCGTCGGTAATGCTATGTTTTTGCTCGTCGGGTAACACTGTGACTTTTCTCTCATTGGTTTACTATGTTTGTCGGTGTGCACTCTGTCGGCATATACAGTCATTTTGTAAATACTTAATTTTTATGCATTACTTATAGCATAGCCTTTGATTCATTGGTTCTTTGAATTCTTTAGCAGTATGTACACGACCATACAGATTATATCAAGTTGACATCAATGATAATACAATACATTAATTGATTTAATGTCTTGTATTAACTTTATGTGTCTCTGTGATCATCAACTTAACATTTTCAAACATTCAATCAATTATAGTTCATCAATCTCTCCCTTTGGTATTGATGGCTACACACTACATTATCACACTATATTATCACTAATACAATATGAAATATAATAGTTGAAGTTTTCCAAACTACCAATCTTATGTATTATAACCGATACAAATATTTGGTCCTCGGTAAGCTCACATAGCTTAGATTTGATTCTTGCAACTCTTTTTCTGTCTTCAATCCCTTCACTGGCTAGATGTAGAATATTTCCTCTTGTGATGTGATGTGTTCTTTTCTTGTGTCAAAATCTCTCCTTTTGACTGTTCTTTTCTTTTGATGTTTTTTTTTTTTTTTTCTATTTTCTCAGCAATCTCTCCCTTTGTATGTACTCTCCCTTTCTGGTTACATCTCTCCTTATGGATAATGTGATAATGGATATAATCTCTCCCTTTGAAAGCAATTCCAAACAAATATTTGACAGTAATGCCAAAAAATCCTTTCTATCCATAATATACTCCTTGAACTTCCCAACTCATCAACAATATAACAACTCTGGTGCTTGGAGTAGATAAATACCTTATTTTGTATAGATGTATCTTTGAAGTCCATCTCTTTTCTTACATCAACATGAATGATATTATGATAATATTGAGGCTGATGCAGCGTTCTAGTCATCTTAATGACCATTAGACAAGGGTCTAACCCCTAGTCTCTTTCTCAAGTACTCAAATGTATCCTTGGGTAGTGGCTTGGTGAAGTTATCAGCTAATTGTTCATTTGATTGCACATACTCAAGCATCACCTCCTTTTATTGAACCATTTCTCTCAAATAATGATACTTAATAGAAATATGATTTGTCTTAGCATGCATGACTGGATTCTTAGAAATGTTTATTGCACTGGTATTGTCACAATAGATAATTATTGGTTCAATAATTTTCATATGTAGACCTTCCAGTAGCTGATTGATCCATGCAATATTTGAGCAGTTTGCAGAAACACCAACATAATTTGATTCTATAGTGGACTAAGAGATGCATCCTTGCTTCTTGTTGATCCATGTGACAACTCTGTCACCCATAAAGAATGCTCCTCCAGTTGTGCTCTTTCGGTCATCAATGTTTATAGACCAATCAACATCGGTAAAGACCTTAAGTTTAAATTTTCCTTCTCTTCTATACCATAAGCCATAGTCCTCGGTATTCTTTAGATATCTTAGGAGTATTTTCCTAGCAGTCATATGTGATTCCCTAGGATTAGTAGAAAATCTTTCAACTATTCCTACTGCATGTGCAATATCTGGTCTAGTATGTACAACATACATGAGTTTTCCAATCATTGATCTGTAAAAAGTATGATTTACCTCACATGACTTGTCCTCCTTTTTCAGTTTACATCTAGTTTCCATCAGTGTTCCAACTGGCTTAGAATCTTCCATCTTGAATATTTTTATCACTTCCTTGATGTATTTGGATTGTGTAATGAAAATGCCTTCATCGTGTTTCATGATCTACAGACCAAGAAAGAACTTGATCTCTCCAAACATAGACATCTCAAACTCTTTGCTCATTTCATTTTCAAATGATTTTTATAGCATATCATTGCCTCAAAATATGATGTCATCATCAAATATTTCAGCAATCAAAATGTTAGCATCAGTATCTTCCTTCAAATAAAGATTATTATTTTCACTAGTTCTTACAAATCCAATACTTATGAGATAGGAATGAAGTCTTTCATACCAGGCTCTAGGTGCTTGTTTCAATCTATACAAGGCTTTGTGTAGTCTACATACCATGGTCCTCTTGTCTAGATTAACAAACCCTTATGGTTGTTCAATGTACACCTCTTCCTCAAGTATTCCATTTAGGAATGCAGACTTGACATCCATTTGGTATACCTTGAATCCTTTAAATGTAGCATAAGAAAGTAATATTCTCACTCCTTCTAACCTAGAAATGGGTGCAAAGGTGTCTCCATAGTCAATCCCTTCTTCTTGTGCATACCCTTTGCATGCTAGTCTTGCTTTCTTTCTGTTGACTTCTCCATTCTCATTCAGTTTTTTCCTGAATATCCATTTTGTACTGATGACATTCTTGTCATCTGGTCTTGGTACAAGTTTCCATGTCTTATTTTTCTCTATCTTCTCAATTTCTTCATTCATATCACTAATCCATTCTTCATTATCAAGTGCAACATTGAAAGATTTTGGCTCAAAATCACAAATTAGACATCTTGTGTTTAGAGACTTACTTCTAGTTCTCATACCACCCTTCTTGTCTCCAATGATTTAGTTCTATGGATGGTTCCTTCTGACATACCTAGCAAGTACATGCACAATTCTTTTTCTATCATCTTGATCATCATTGTGTCCTTCATTCTAATCTCCATCGCTTGGTACATCATCTTGAGCAATATCCTGATTTTTGGTATTTGCAGCTTGATGCTCAAGTGAAATATTTTGTTTCTCGGGAGCTATACATTATTGGTCAGGTAGAGTATCAGGTTCTTCATTGTAAACAAACCTGTTGTATTCCTCTGGTTCTTTTGAGATTTTCTTTTCATTCTTCTCTGCAAATTCATCTATCTTTACATTTTCACTTTCAACAATTTTGTTAGAGGCATTATTGAGACATTTATAAGCCTTGCTCTTGGTGGAATACCCTAGAAAGATTCCTTCATCACTTATGGAGTCAATCTTTCCATTTTTATCATCTTTTAAGATATAGCATTGACTACCAAAGATCTTGAAGTAACTTACATTAGGTTTGTTATCATACCATAGCTCATAGGGTGTCTTCCTGGTATCTTCCTTCAATTGTACTTTGTTCAATGTGTAGACATAAATACTGACAGCTTCACTCCAGAAGATTTGGATGATGCCTTTCTCTATCATCACTGTCCTTGCATAATCAACAATGGATCTATTCCTTCTTTTAGCAATTCCATTTTGTTGTGGTGTTCTCGGTGCAGAGACCTGCCTTTTGATTCCATGCTCATTACAAAAGTTAGTGAATTCATCTGAAATAAATTCCCCTCCTCTATTTGATCTTAAGCATTTCAATTCCTTACCACTTTGTTTTTCTACCATTGCTTTGTACCATTTAAAAATCTTAAATTCTTATGATATATCTTTTAGAAACATAGTTGTCATCATTCTAGAGTAATCATCAATAAAAAGAATGAAATATCTATTGAACCATAGTAACTCTTTGTCCTCATGGGTCCACATAGATCAGTATGGACTAGTTCTAGAATGGCATCAGATGTATGGGTTTTTCTTTTGAAACTAGACTTTGTCATCTTACCTTTTTGACAATTTTTGCATATGATATAGTTGAGCTTAGTCATCATCGGTAAGCCTCTTACATTTCTCTTTTTTATTATCATTATCATGTTGTCAAAGTTTACATGACACAATATTTTATGTCATAACCATATCTCTTCATTTCTAGTCATTAAGCAAGTGGCGTTAGTATCATTCAGATAGAATAAGTTACCTTTTGTCTGCTCACCGGTACCAATCAGCCTTACTGATTCATTGAAGATCTTTGCCTTCTTATTTTCAAATGCTACAATGTGACCTGAATTATTCAGCTGAGAAACACTCAATAGATTATAATTCAATCCTTTCACCCAATAAGCATTTTCACGTTTTATCATGTTATTCAACATTATAGTTCCTTTTCCTTCAACTGGACAAGGTGTATCATTACCCATTCTTATTGAACCACCATTGTAGTATTCAAAAGTCTCAAAATTTTGTTTGTCAGCAGTCATATGGTGATTACAACCACTATCAATGATCTAGATATCATTTTTAATAGCTTTAGATATGAGTGTAGTTTCTACATACCTTTCTTCATCTTCATCTGAATCATCTTTTACTACCACAAACACCATCTCGATGTCTTCATCAGATTCGGTGTCAGGATCTTCATCTTTGCATGTAGCTAGGTAACTGGCCTTCTTTCCTTTGTCCTTGTAGTCCCGGGTATCTCTTCATTCTGATTTTTGGTTGCTTCTATAATCTCAGTTATCACCTTTGTCAAACTTGTTTTCAAATGATCTGTCATTACTTCTGTCATCTTTTCTCCTCTTAGGACATCTTGCAGCAAAGTGTCCAATATCTTTACAACTAAAACATACAGGTGGTAATTTACCTTTGTATTTACCTTTGCCTCTCTACATTATCCTAGCCATAAGTGCTTCAATTTCATCAAGATCTTATTCTTCACTTTCACTATCACTATCTTTTCTCATAATGTGTTTATGAATTGATTTACTTATTTTCAAAGAAGATTTGAATGCAGAATCTATGTTTGGTAAGACACTATTATTAAAGTTATTCATCTCAAATGAAATCAGTCTTCCAATAAAACTATCTAGAGTACCATTGTTATTTGCTACTTCTCTCATTTCTTGTATGGCAAATACTCTAATAGCATAAGTAGGCAGTAAGGTTCTTAGAATTTTAATTACCACCGTCTCTTCTTCTAGTACACCTCCAACTCCTCAGATAGCATTGACTACCTCTTTGATTCTTTTGTTGTACTGTGTGATGTTTTCACCTTCTCTCATTTTTTCAACTGTGAGTGCTCCTATGGACAACACATATTCAGTATCTAAGTATTGAGTAACATCGTTTCCAATACCTGATAAGTGGAGTCTTATTCTGATTTTCCATGAAGAAAAGTTGTCTTTTTTCAACTTGGGCACATCTCGTCTGTTCATCTTTTGGTCCTTAGCTTGAGTTGTTAAACTCTCTTTCTAAGCACACAAGCTCTGATACCAATTGTTAGAATAACTGAGAGGGGGGGTGAATCACTCGCCTCAAAAATTAATCCTTAAATCAACCCAAAAACATATTACCACATTTATAAGCCTCTAGTTATATTCAGTCCTATAAGATGAATGCCTTGAAATACTTATATCAAATTACTACTTGTCAGAATGCTTTGTAAAACCTTCAACTGTATGTTTACCGATAAGCAGTCTGTCTATTTACTGAAATGCAGTAAATAACTAGTGTAGACCGATCAATCCAGATTTACTTATGTGAAATGCAAAATAATAAAGTAATGACTCATATACACATTAACACATGGATTTTTATCATGGAAACCTTGTTAAGGGAAAAACCACTGGGACCGGTAACCCAAATTTTCACTCTTCTGAAGTGAGCTCAGTGAAGAGCCAACCCTGTTAAAGGTTACAAACACACTGTTAGGTGTAACCTTGTTAGAGGATTTAAATGAACAGTTTGTCACTTAGTATCTGGCATCTAATGCTACCATCCTTGATCAAACACTCACTTGGCTTGTCAATAGGTATCGTGCATATCCAATGCTACTTTGTATGATCAAACTTTTGGATACTCCTTGGGATGTATCTCAATTAGAAAAGACTATTAAGTCCTGCTCAATTAAGAGAATTGATGCTTCAATGGTTAAACTAAAATAATAAATTGATCTGTTCACATATACAACTAGAATTGAATATTTTCAGATCTACTGTAAGTGCATTACCTTTCTAATCAATTTTATCAATTCAATACCTTTACTCCACACTGTTCTTCTATGTGATGTTGTATCACTATTCATCGGTGTCTACAGAATTTAGCTCTTTCCTTAGCTTGATTTATCAGGTCTGAATGAAGTCTTTCTTGTCCTTCAAAATATCTTTAGCATCTATTCTCTTGTCACTCCCCTTCTTCACATTGAATAAGATTCTCTCTTATATAGACATGATTTGATCATTTCTTAGCTTTCTTGATCTTGGCGTGACCCACAATTCTCCCCAATTATATTTAAAGACAAACTCCTATTTTATCTCATAGAGATCTTCTTTCCAATTGGACTAAGTATCTTTAAATCCTTTACTTATCAATGGTTTTATCTTGTCGATTAAAACAATGATAAGTGCCAATTAAGTCTATATTTAGCTCTTGACAGCTAAGCATTTTGTCATTACTGAACTCTTTGTTCTGTCAGTCAATAGTTCAGTTAGTCATCAGTGACAACTGACTATTCCGTCGGTGAGACTTCAGTTGTCTTTGGGATCTTTGCCTGTTGTGCAACACTATAATTTTGTTCATCGGGTTACACTATGACTTTGCTCGATAGTAATGTTGTGCTTTTTCTCATCAGGTAACAATGTGACTTTTCTCTCATTGGTTTACTTTGTCCCTCGGTGTGCACTTCGTCGGTGTATACATTCATTTTGTGAATACTTAACTTTTTTGCGTTACTTATAGAATAGCCTTTGATTCATTGGTTCTTTGAAGTCTTTAGCAGTATGTACATGACCATACAAATTATATCAAGATGACATCAATGACAATACAATACATTAACTGATTTAATGTCTTGCATTAACTTTATGTGTCTCTGTGATCATCAACTTAACATTTTCAAACATTCAATCAATTATAGTTCATCAAAGGCAAGATTGAGGCTTATAGCCTTATGAGTACCTAAGTGACTATAGTCTCACAAGAAAGATTAAAGCAGCTTCACTCTACACACACTCAAGAATGTCCAAGGATCAATAAAATGGGCCTTGGACATAAATGATTAAGTGTTTCAAGATTTTCATCTCAAGGAAGCATTTTGATCATAGTGAGATGGAAGGGCTGACATCTACCTATCCTCACTTGGGTCATTATTGGGATCTTTTTACCTCAACCAATAGGCCCTCTAAAGATAAAATAAATAAAAAAGGATTGGCGACTTAGGAGTCTATAAGTTTGATTCTCCACTATGGAGAAGAGCATACTATCCTATCCATGCCATTTTCTCCTATTAAATACACCAAACAAGGTTCAGTTTCCAAGAATTTTGAAGTCAACACTTAATCTCACTTTTGAGTTTTTTATTTTCTGCTTGGGAAAAAAGCATAATCCTCTGATCAGATTAAGAATCAAATCTAAATTCTTCTTTAAATGCATAAAAATCCTATCAAAAATACAATGTTTAGTCGATTTCCAAGGCAACCTTCATGACGAGCATTAGTAGTTTGTGTGTTTGCATGCAATTTATTGACAATCAAATCTTTGACAGTGTCTTGGAGACAAATGTTAAGTTTTTTTAATGATCATACCATAAAAACATCAAACATTAGTCACGAGTCCTCAAAACTGATCAAGAAATTGATCAGTATTTTGCTCTCTATTTCCAAAACAATGATAGTTATTTAAAATGACGTTTTAAATAAAATGACAAAATGTTAACTAAAAATGATGAAATATACTAGAGATGGCTAAATATAGACCGAGAATGACTAAATATATCAGAAACAACGTAATATCAACTAAAAATGATGAAATGTAGATATCATACCTTCCGTAAATGATGAAATTATGATGGGAATGATGAAATACCAATAGGAAATGAAGGAAAAAGATCAGTAGATGATGAACCCACCCCTAAAATGATGAAAGACTTCCCAGAAATAAAATTTTGATTTTTTGTCTCCTGTCCTGCAAAATAGAATGTGAAATTCTCAAAAATCAGGGATAGGAGCCCACGGTGAGTGCCAAAATGTGACATGTGATTTTATTTTATACCTGCAATTCTGCTACACAACACTCCTACAACATTATATTAGTAGGTTAGCATCCAATTCAGCCAAATTCAAAAAATTAAACTACTTAAATCATCCTATTGCTTCGTACACAAGAAGATCCAATTGAATTACTCAAAAATGCTCTCTGATTAGCACAAATTCAATATGAATAAACAATCATGTGATTAAGCTAAAATGGTCTCAATTGGGCTTCTATGATTAATTATTATAGAATGAAAATAGCATTATGGGTTGAAGCAAGAAGATGAGTCCACTTAAGGAAAAAAATTCATCCTTAGCCAAATTCACAAAATCACACTCAACGAAATGGGTTCACGCTTAGAATTGATGGGGTCTCATTTAGCTTTGGGGTCCTGAGCCTAAAATTTAAGAAATGGGGTCCCGTTTCAAAAAACAAAATGGGATCCTATTTTAAAACGGGGTCCCATTTTGAAAAATGAAGCAGGACCCATTTTGAAAAAATATTATTTTTTAAAGAAAACCTTCCATCAATTCATTTATATGTTATGAATTTAAAAAAAGGTAAACGGGGTAACATTTACTAAACGAGATCCCATTTGTAAAAAAATTGAATTTCAAGCCCACTTTTAGTGTTGGATTTTGGATTGGAAAGAGGCTTGGGTTGTCGAACCATAGTCTTGGACCTAGTTTGACCTGCAACTTGAAGGCTCTACTAGTGTCCATACAAAATAAGGACTTTAGACATATATCTGAAGACTTTTTCAGAGGAATATTTTGGCAAAATAAAAACCCATTATAGATCAGACTGTGCATATTCCAAATATGTAATTATTTTTTAAAAAAATTCATTAAAATTTATATTTTTCATTGAACTTCTAATGAAACAGGTCCACAAACTAAAGATAACAGGATATTTTGTTATTTTATTAACATTTGTATTTGAAATTTTCTCGCAAAAAATATTATATGACATAAAACTAGAGACAATTCTACACACTTTTAAAAAAATTATAAAATCATATGTTTTGGTCAAGTTATGCTTGCTGTACATGAGAGATTTTAAAAACAACAATTATGCCTAATAAAAAATTAAATAAAAAACATATATTTAACAAAAAAATACAAAAAACTTTTTTTATCAATCTTAACTGTGTTACATACCATTTCCCAAAAGGATTGAGAGAAATAGTTTCATTTAGGTCAAATTTTGTTTGTCGTACACAGGCATAGTATGGTCCTGATACAAGGACTTTTAAAATGTGGGTTTTAGTAATGCCTATTGAAAATAAAATTTTATCATTTCAGTATTAAAATAAATTACATATTTGGAAAGTAGACTTTGATTAATACAACTTCTATTACTGAATTGTTTTAAGATTTAATCTCTAAGTGCTTCAAATGTTCATCTCAAACATGATGAATTTGAAAAAATAGGAAAAATAGTTCCACTTTCTAGCCAAAAAGTGGAATCAACTTCTTGTTGGCACCCTTATGTTGTTGCAATTATGAATCTCTATATGCAAATGCATTGAGGGAACTTGGTTTTATAGATTTCCTTTTGGAGGGAAAATTTGAATTTGAATTAGATGGTTGGGATTGATCCATGAGGGATGGTTGAGATTGAACCTTGAGTGATCCATGTGGGTTTGGTCTCATTGGCTTGAGCCAAGTCATTTGTCCTTTTGTGCTTGAGTGGATAATTGGACATTTAATTAATTCCATTAATTAATAACTCTACCCAAGGTATTTTTTAGTTTTATTTAATTAATTGGGTAGGACCAATTAATGAATTAATTCACTCCTCTTTGATGATGAAGATTTTATGTTTGATCATTTGATTTCCAATGAACTATGTAATTAAATTGATTTAATTCAATTACACAATTGAGACATGATTTGATATCTTGCTTCAGTATTAGGGCAATTTAATTAAGATTTAGGCCTCTAATAAGACCAAACCAATTTTAGGTGATTACAATCATTAAACATTCTAAGTCTATAGATTAATACCCAAGATATGATGAAATATATTTGACATAACCCCTAAGAATTGACATTACATTCTTGTAAAAGTCATAAGAAATAAGATTTATGATACAATAATTATGCAAGTAATAACACTATGACATTGCAAAGAGTATAGAAACAAAACTCATCTAGTACTATAATGATTAAATATGGCTTTAACCCAAGAATTTTATGTTTACTACTAACAAACATATATAAGTGGAGTCTCACCCTTCTTTGATGATCTATACTCAGATGTCTTCCAAATTAAGATAATAAATAATTTCTATTAATTGTTCTTCCAAATGAAAAGATAAATAATTCACTAACTTTAATCACGTGGTTGTAAAATACTTCCTAAAGAATTCTATAATAAAATAATTTCCATATACAATCTTCCTCTTTTCAATGTACCACTTATATTCATTCAATCAAAGGCTTTCTTCCAATAAAGAAACAATATTAATTCCAAATCTTAACACATATATCCCTTGATAATTATATAATGCTTTAACTATCCTACCATCATGTAATTATATTCAAAGAACTTGTATTAATGAAGTGTAAGAATATCAGTTGCATTATTGATGAAAAATCTTTTATACTTAACCCACCATACTAATTCAATACAATTTGGGATGTTAAACTAGTTAGTTTTAATGCATACCATGAGACCATAAATTAAATTAAAAGAAATGTTTATTTTCTATCTTTTGCAAAGAACTAGCATATGCCACAATAATACTAAGTTGATCTCAAATATTATATGACATATTTTGAACAAGTTAAATATTAATATGATGATCTTTAATTATCAAATGATGACTTTCTAATAGTTGCATCAATATTTTGAAAAATAAATAGCAACACAAAGTCTATAATATGCACCATCTACATGTAACTAAACCATTTAGATTACAAATTTATAAACTATTAAGGATTTTAGAGAGTACTAATTTAATCTTGATTAAACCCAAAATGATAGCTCTAGAAACTTCCAACTACAAGTATAGCTATTGAGTAATAAAACTAACCCTTTCCAAACATATCCTATTGCAAATTAACTAAATTTTCAACCCTTATCTTAGTATTATAAATTATGAGTAGTTATAAAGTAAAATATTCATAAATGGGGAAACTTTTAAAACAAAGTTCTCTAATGAGTAAAGGAGTCTATATTTGTCTTCATTTTTGAGTAAGTGTGTGGTCTACATATACTGGTTACCTATAGTTTCCACCATATATAACCTATACTAGGTATTCGCCCTTATTACACTAAAAGTTACATTTAACTTCAATCATAATTTAATCACTTTGTTATCTAGAAAAAAATCTTTAGAAACCATGATTAAACAAAACTATTATTTAAAAATAAAAACACTTTTATTATTAAAACTTTTCAGGAATAAATTTAATTAAAACATAAATAATAAATTTGATAACTTAAAAATCCACTTGACTAACTCACATCAAATTTAGCATGTTCAATATATGAATTTTCAAAATATAATATAAACTCAAGAACTAGTTAATAACTATTTTCCTATATAAGCACTAACAAAATATCAAATCTAATTAATAAAATTAAACAATATTTCAGGAAATAGAAAAAAAAAGAGTATATTTTAACATACAATTTATATTACTTACAAAACGAGTGCTAAATAGAATAATTTAATTACTATCTTATTTAATAGTTATTATTACAAATTATCAAATACCTTCTTAAATTCCTATATTCATTTCTTGAACTAATCATTAATACGCTACCCAACCAATTTAAAACTAATGTTTTCAATTGAGATTAAAATAATTTTTGAAGGGAACCATAACCCTATACAATTTAGAGCGAAAGATAGGTTGGAAATAGCACAACAAAAAAGGAAAAGACAGCAAAAAGGAATCGCTGGGGGAAAAAGAAGGAGGCAATAGAAACCCCCCAGCACAAACTACCAGCCAAAATAAGCTAAGCCAATAAAAAAACACACAAGCCCGAAGAACAACACAGTTAGGACGCTTTTTCCATAATCTCCACAGAATCATCCATCACCATTTTATATTTGTCGATAGCCTCCCTGAGATCCTTGATTTCCTTTGTGTTACCAGTTTTTGTCTTTTTTGCACTCGCTCTAGTACGAGTTCCAGGGCCAGCATTGTTGGGGTCTTTAGCAACATCATCTTCCACAACAATGGGCGTAGAGTTCCCATCCAATACCGAGAGCAGAGCCCTTAAATTGTTGTCAGTCACCTTCATGCCCTCATAATTATTTTTCATGATTCGGCTGAGAGTGTCTTCAATACCCTGTATATTACTTAATATATTACTAATGTTACTTAATTCAATACCCTGTATATTACTAGTCTTACTTAATTCAGATTTTTTATTTTTTTAAATGAAATCAAGTGCTGTAAATGACATACATATATATCTAATCTCATTTTTTTTTTTAATAAAAATCTAAAACTAGATATATATCAAATTTCAATCATCTAAACTGAAATTAACTATACATCTTCAAACCTCAAAATTTTTGAAACTAACTATACTTAATCATTCGCTTTGGAATGAGACTTTTTAAAAATGGCAGCACGGACAGAACGAAAGAAAGGGAATCAAGAGACTTGGAAATGGCAGCATGGATAGAACTGGAAGGGTTAGGAGTCACAACAGTAAGACCAGACCTGGAAATGGTAGCACAGATGGATCTGGAAGGGCTAGAAGTTATGATAGAAAGGACCAACAAGGTCATTCTAGTTTTAAACAGTTTTTAGGGTACATATCATCTAGGAATGAGACGGATAATTCAGAGGGTAAAGAACTCACAAAAAAAATTTTCCATCATCCTATTTTCCAAAAGGTGAAAGTACCCATGGAGAGCATTATGATCCTGGTTTTATGACACTCTCATTTGCTACAAAATTTGTAACACATTCAGTGCATACTCGAGTCAATAATGCAACCATGGATACATTCAAAAAAATCTTTAGAGGGAAGGCACTGGTTCAACCGGCCAAACCGATCTTTGTTAATCTACGTTTTCATTTGAAGAAAGCAGAGGTGGTGGTGAATGGTACTATAAAAAAGGTGGGTAAACCCCAACTAGACAAATCAGAGGGCCACAAAAATGTCGAGGACCTTAAGGATAAAAGGGCAAAAGGGGATTTTTAGGGTTTTGTGTCATATAAAGTAGGAGAAACTTGTACTAAGTCAGGGAAAGAAAATTCCCACCCCTCCCGACCTAATCAAAAATTTGAACAGCAACGATCATATTTTCAAAAAAAAATTAGGTGGCATAAGGGTTTTCTGATCTTAGTCCAAAAGAGTAGTGGCAATAAACGTCCTCATGGGAAAATGGACAAACAACCAATATTTGATATTTGCAAAGGTACCCCTCCAAGGTCACCAATTCATTTTAGCCACAACACAAGCCTGACAGACCAAAACATTGGTCTCAAGGAAAGTGGAAAGTCTGCAAACACATACAAAGCCCCCTTGAATCCAAAATTGGGTGAACATGAACAAAAATGGATCCAAAAAAAAATTCAAGCTCCTCGCACACGAAAGAGTAGAGGGAAGGTATCAACCTCAATCTCATTTATTGATCATATGCTCTAATGCCATGTAGATCTTCTCTAAAAGATGACCCTGATTCGTAAGTTTGCAAATCCTAACGTCTCCTTTTCAGAGATAAAATCTTGGGCATTTAAATTTTGGGGGCGGATTGAAACATATATTTCTATATGATTTGGATTCAAAGTTTTTTATTGCTATATTTAACTCCAATATAGAATGAGACTCCACTCATCAGGAGAAATGATGGTTTTTCTTGGTATCTGGTCTCTTTACTAAGATATGGAAACCAATTTTTGAACCACATCCGCAAGCATGTCATTTCTTTCCCCATTGGATCTCACTCCTCATGCTCCCTCTGGAATATCGAGACCCAGATATTATTGAAGCTTTGGTAAACCAACTAGATATTTTTATTAGGCATGACCTTCTCCCTTTTGAACACCCACATAGGAGTGTTCGGGTTTGAATTCTCATCAAGAAGGGGAAAATTCCCATCCCAATTACAGATTAACTCAAAATGGGGTTCCCAGGTGCAAACTCTGGTTATCGAAGATGAAAATACCATTCTTCAATTCTAGGACAAACTAGGGCATTTTTACATCCACTTTCAGGGGATACAAATGCCAGAGGTCACTATTTGCAAGGATCATGCGTCAGACCCACTAGCATGCTCTTTAACTGGAAATACAATGGATATAAAATAGGGAGGTAAAGTTCAAAAAATGGCCAAAGCCGAAAACCAGGGTAATCATCTAAATCGGGACAATATCTCCTCGTGTTGTTGGGTGGTTACAATGTTTTTATATCTTCTCTCCTAGTTCCTACGGTTTTTCAAAATGTCTCATCAAAGCTTCCAGACACTCTATTTAGAAGTTCCTTCTCAAAACATGCACACCTATCATGGATACCAGCAGCACAAAGGCCTAATTAAGGACTCGAATGACAATCTGTTTACTATTCACAAAGGGAGGGAGACAAAAGATATTAGGCCTATTAATTTGGTGCCTAATGTAGGGGCAGCGGAGGAAAATATCATCATGGGTGGTATTGAGGATATGCAACAAGGAACAATATGAGCATGCAAATTTCACGGGCCCGACATACAGAGTTTGACTCCAGCACTTTCCAGCACCTTCTATCCTGATTAAAGTCTCCCACCAGTTGGGGATGATCAGATTAGGTAGCTAGGATAGTATAGGTTGGTTGATGTATTCTCTAATCAAGACATTAACGTAGCATATTTGAAAATGGATACCATGGTGTTTTCACTATGGATAGATGTAGTTGCAGAAAAACTTGATTGGGTCATCAATGAGGCACAAGAAAATATAGAAACAGGGGATATAAACCTCCAAGGTCCTCAAGAGGTAGATACAGTAGGAAGTGAGCAGAAGCATTAGAATCCCCATGTTAAATCTTTCAAAATGAGTTAGACATCACAAATATTAAAAAATCTTCTTCCTCAAATAAGCCTAGAGGGCGCCCTTCAAAGGTGTCTAAGTTGAAGTAGGAAATAGCTATAGGTACCTAGCTAACTATATCATTTCAAAGAACACCCGGGAAATGTAAATATGAGGCCATGGTTTTGATATCAAAACAATCAATTGGAAGTAGGAGAGAAAATGGCTCTCTCAAAATAGAATGAGAATCTTGTCCTGGAATGCTAAAGGCTTGAATGTCTCTAAAAAATCCCACCTCATAAAAGATCATCTTCTTGTGGGGCGGGCAGAAATAATGTTGCTTCAAGAAACTAAATTGTCAGAAGAAATAAGAAATAAACTTTACAAATCCTGAAATAATTGAGACTTCATACAATCATCATTAGTTGGGTCCTCAGGGGGGCTATCCATTCTTTGGAATAAACATAAATGTCAAGTCTCGTTATTGTCCAAGAATGTGAACTGGTTGGTTGTAGAAATATCAATCTTCTCTCTATCTTTTATGGTAATCAATGTATATGGCCCTACTTTGGTGGTAGAGAAACAAAGGCTATGGCACTCACTTGCTCAGCTCTTGACAAGTCTACAGGGACATAAAATTATATTGGGAGGAGACTTTAACACCACCCTTGGTAGCCAAGATAAAATGGGAGGTGCAGTTCCATCCCCCAAAGTAATAGAAGATTTTTTGGATTTCTTGGAAGGGAATCAGTTAATGGACTGTGTGCCATCAAATGGAAAAATATTGTGGTCCAACAAAAGAAAGGGCTACCATTTTATTAGAGCTAGGCTTGACAGGTTTCTACTGAACCCTTTTTTGTTGATTGAGCATGGGTGTTGCCCCTCTTCCATTATGTCTTTAACTAGATCAGACCACTTTGCAGTGTCAACAGAAATCCAAATTGATCTGTCGACCTTCAAACCAAGACCATACTTCAAAATAGATAAAATATAGTTTAGAGATCCAAATTTTATGGCTATGTTGCAAACATGGTGGAACCATGTCCCTTTTTTGGTCGGCTCGTCTATGTTCAAATTGGAAAAAAGACTGGCTTTCATGAAAAAAAAGATCAAAGAATGGAATAAATTATCTTTTGGTAACATTTTTAAGCAGAAATATGATCTACAAAGTTCACTAAATAATATTAATGGTTCATATTGAATCATGGGCTGACAAAAATAGTGTATAAGAATAAAAAAAGAGTCACCCAACAATTAGAGGAAGTGCTTCTTAGGGAGGAAATATATTGGAGACAAAGATCCCAAGAACTGTGGCTGTGGGAGGGTGATAGTATACATCTTTCTTCCACATATCAACCAAATTTAAACGACATAAGAATTCTATTTTCCAAATTAAAGATAGTAATGGTCACAATCTTACCAAGGAAAGGAATATTCAGTTGTAAGCAGTTAGATTTTTCTCAGATCTTCTCTCAGCGGAGGAACACATTGCCCCTCCGATACATGATATAACTAACTGTATCCCAATCATTGTTACAGATTTGGACAACAAAGCCTTTGTGGATCCTTTTACTTTGGATGAAGTGAAATCCTTAGTTTTTCCATTAATGCAGACAAAGCTCCAGTACCAGATGGTTTAACCCCTCTATGCTTTCAAAAATGTTTGGATTTCATGGGCCCAAACATTCTCAAAGCAGTGGAAGAATAACGTCAAGATGCATGTATGCTCAAATAGTTTAATAATACTGCAATTACTCTTATTCCTAAATGTCAACACCCTGCATATTTTGCAGATTTTTGACCTATATCCCTCTGCAACACTATATGTAAAATCATTTCAAATTCAATAGCTTCTTGGTTGGGAAAATTGATTCCTAAGATCATATCAAAACACCAAGGGGGTTTTGTCCTAGGGAAAGACACTATGGAAGGAGCACTTGTAGCCCATTAGGTGCTTCATTCTATTTAGGAAGAAGGACATCCGGTAATAATCCTCAAATTGGATATGACCAAAGATTATGATAGGGTCAATTGGAAATTTTTGAGCATCATTATGGAAAAAATGGGATTCGATAAGAAATGGATTAAATGGATTATGTCCTGTATCTCGGGAGCTAAATTATCAGTCATGATCAATGGAATTCCATTTGGCTACTTCTCTTCATCCCAAGGGGTTGGGCAGGGGGATTCCCTCTCTCAATTCTATTTTATTATTTTGGCTGAAGGGCTAAGTAGACTCATCTCTTAAAAAAGATCGCACAGGTTGTGGGAAGGCATATGCATCAGAAAATCACAATTAGCAATATCACATACCCTCTTTGTAGTTGATTTTCTATTATTTGTCAAAGGAAGTATCAAAGAGGCAAAAATCATCAAACTCACTCTAAAAGAGTACTGTGAAGCCTCAGGACAAAAGATAAATAAGGTTAATCCTAAAATCTTCTTATTCAACATTAATCCCAAGGCAGCTAGAGTACTTCAGTGAATCTTAGGGTTCTCAATTGCTCTCACCTCATGTAAGTATCTCAGAATCCCCTTCTTCTAAGGAAAGGAAAAGTCAGCATTCTAGGATGAATTCATGTCGAGTATCAAAGAAAGAATTGCTTCCTTGAAAGCAAGGTAGCTCTCTCTAGCAGGTAGAATTCTCTTAGCAAAATATGTCCTAAGCTCCATCCCTAATTATATCATTACAGTTATCCTGGCTCCTCCGGGGGTTATGAAACAAATCTTCAAATGTTTGAGGGATTTTATTTGGAAAGGAAATCTGGATGATAAAAATAAAATCCCACTGGTTTCATGGGACAACTTATATAAACCTAAAGATAATGGGGGCTTAGGTTTTCACAAAATCTTTGAAAGGAATCTAAGCCTAGGGGCCAAATTGTCTTGGAAAATGTATGAATGCCCACAGACCCCATGGGCCAAGGTTATAAAAATCAAATATCTTGACACAGATGATCCGGCTAGAATTTTCACTGTCAGTAATCTCCCAATTGGTTGTGATATGTAGAACTTCATTGTTAAAACTAAAGTTATCATCCTACCTCACCTCTTGTGGACTATTAATTCGGATAACTAGGCTCACTTCTGTCAGGACTCATGGAATGGCTCCCCCATATATATATCAACTTAAATCTGTAGCAAGTTTGAATCATCTTGGAAGAACATTGGGGAGTTAAAGTGGCCTACTATTTTACCTGCAAAGAGTGGGTTGTCAAATGGGAAGACCTCTCTCTTTTACCTATTCCTCAGGCAGAAAAGTTGGAATTAGAGGGTATCCTAAAGAAAATGTTCTTATCTATTAATAGTGACATGGATAGGTTGGTTTGAAAAAGGATTAGATTAGGAAGATATACATTGAAAAAGGGATATAAGACTCTGGTCTCAAGTCCTAAGGAATCAAATCCAATCCTCAAATGTTCTACCTAAAAGTTGGGTATTTTTGTGGTTAGCAATACAAGATAGGATTTTATCAAGCACAAGGCTTAAGCACCTTGGCATTACTGATACTTTCCCTAGTCTATTATGTAATAAGGAGGTGGAGGATACTAACCATCTACTGGTTGCATGTGATTTTGCAAAAGAAGTGTGGAAATGGACAATAAGTAAACTCGGGTGGGAGGGCCCCCTACCGACTACCCTGAACTCGATCCTACAATAGTGGCCTCTTCTTCACTAGGAGTCCTTTTTCTTAATAATTTGGTGAGTTGTTCCAGCTACAATAGCATGGTGTTTGTGGTGGGAGATAAATAAGAGGATCTTTAGAAAACAAGTCTCTTCGGTTGATCAGGTATGCACAGTGGTGGAGAAGTATGTGTGAGATATGGTCAATGCTCACATGTGCAAAGCTAAGGCTCTCTCATCCAGATATACATCCTTTGATAGTTCTATAATCAACAAATCAAAAAAAATTTCAATTCCATTTGAAGGGGTCCTTATTGGTAGAATGCCTAAGCAACAAGTCAGAAAAGATATCAATTGAAGCCCTCCTAATGCCCACTATACTAAACTAAATTTCGATGGAGCATGCAAAGGCAACCCATGAAAATAAGGTGTGGGTTTTGTTTTAAGAAATAATAAAAAATCTATCTTGGAAGTAGCCCACTTTAGGCTTCCAGATGGCTCAAATAATAAGGCCGAAGCCAGGGCTATCTTATGTGAGGTCAGAATGGCTATCTGACTAGGAGTGAAAGACTTACACATAGAAGGTGATTCCATTTTAATTATCTCCTACCTTACTGCAAATGATTCAGTAAACTAGGAAATACAATATGTTCTGCAAAAATTTGATAAACTCCTCACATGTTTTGCATCCTTTACTATATCACACTGCTACAAAGAGGCGAATAAATTTGCTGACTGGCTAGCAAATCAAGGGGTGAATAAGGATGAGGTGGATTGGGAAATGACCTACTTGTCGGTCCACTAGGATAAGTTACCAATTTTATTATATGATGAATGCTATCAGGAAAAGCTATCAGGGAAACAAGGGGTTTTGAGCATGGGAAACCAGCGATCACATCGTAATCAGTTTTAAAATGTACTTAAAAGTCATTTTTGTCAGTATTTATAGATGGCTCTGAGGGATAATGAAATGTGGTGGTTTTTTAATTAATACCATGTATAGAATACAATGCCCACATTTCCTGATGAGTATTTCAAGTTGCTCTCTCATGGTAATATTTCATGTGCATGAGGTAAGAAAATAGACGTGGCATCATGAAAAGTGCAGAAGTGGCCTAGAAGGTACAGAGTATAGATATGAATCTCTGAGGCACTACATTTCACTTGAAGTGAAGGAAGAGTATACAAATTTTATTTATCCATAGCAGCATGCAAAATTATGATGGTCGATAACTCAATATGTTGGTTAGGCTGTAATTGGCTATTTATTCTCTCCGTTTTGGAGATCTACTCATGGAATTTTTCAATTTCATCCTAGTAGCTAGGCTCTGAAATTTTATTTTCTCAATAAATATGGATTATAGATGGCTTAATCAAAGGATAAACCTGCCTTTGAAATACTGGGAACGGCCATTGTCCTACCCGTATTTGAGTAGGCACATGAGGGTAGCATTCAAACAATTGTCGGGTGACATTATCGAGGCAATTAAGAGTATAATTGGTGATGGAATCCTACTTCCTGATGCTCCTAGGCATATCTATCATTCATAGGTAGTCTCATTATTCCTCTCTAATTGGTATGATATGCTCCCAAATTATAAAATATTTATGCAGATGGTGAAAAAGCTCCTGAAGCCAGAATTTGCAACGGAGATGACATTACAAGTGGAAATTAATGGGTATTTCCTTCGGGGATCAAAGGATTGGGTTGGGGGTCTATTTCCACCTTCTCACCTTGAATATAGGAAGAGATTCACCTACCTCTATGACATCTTTAAACTGGCACTGGAATGACGGGACTGGCAGCATCTCAGGAGGGAAATCATCAAGTTCATCGACCTCCTTCCGAATGGGTTTTTCGCAAACTTGTTCTTATTATTTGATATTCTATCAATGGTGTTGGCATTTGTGGAGAATACTTAAAGGGTGAACAATTCTCCTTGTATTTCCACTCAGTCTTCTTCAGCTTCATCATCCAGGGTCTCTCAGGTGGGGAAATTATCTAGCAAGGGGAAGGGTAAATTGGGTGGCTCTTAGAACAAAGTTTATATTGGGTTTTTGTACATCGGCTATCACTATTGTTTTTTTGGGTGGATCACATGCCATGGGCTAATTTTTGGTAGATATTAGGTTGGTTGCAAGTGTTTTGGCTACTAGTTTACTACTTTCAATCTAAAAGGTCGTTGTAATATGCATAATATGTTGATAGTTTTGTACATTTTGGGCCAAGATGGGGGGTTTTATTCCTTTCTTCTTTCCCCCTTGAGCTCTATTGAAGAAGTTTTAAATAAAAATTTAATATAATATAATGGCTCTGCCATTTTTCCCCCAAAAAAAAAACTATACTTAATAATTTATAAACATTTACAAATTATTCATGAAAAGAAACATTAGTAGCTCATTTATAATTTTTCTAACTTGAAAAAAAAAACCTCAATGTACAAAATAAAGCTGATTAAGAAGAGACCAAACCATATGCTGGTCAAGCTCAAGAAGAAAAATTGGACAAAGGCATGATAAATGCCCAAGTAGCAGCTATGTATGAGTTCAAACAAACAAGGCTAAGAGAAAAATGATTCAATCCCAAAACAAAGAGTTCTAAACAGTAAATAACAGGCATTGTTATTAATGTTTAACAACAACTAAATGCCAACACTTCAACATTTAAATGCATGGTAAGAAAATATTAAATAATAAAACAGAAGAAACCCCCCCCCCCCCAAAGAATGTCAAAATGTAGCTTTCAAAATGGATATGCATGTAAAGGAGAAGGATGTCTTTCTATAGGTAGGCGCTGGGAAGATTGACCAAGTAAAACACAAGTACCAATAATAACCATGTAGTCAAACAAAGTGCATCCAATATGTAGAATATAGAAAATCAGATAAATAGAATTGGAGAGATTAAGAGAACAATAACATAATGAAACACATACACATATTTTATTGTGGTTCACCAAACATGGCTACATTCACACTGAGTAGAGGATTATTATTCTTAAAGACTGTATTTTCTCAAAAGATGCCATGTCACACATTTAAGCATAAATCACGGAAGGTCAAAAGAAAACAAGGTCAAGATTGCACATAATCTAATCAACCCAATAAAAGTTGATAATGAAAAGAACTTCCACAAGATTTTGACCTACTTTTCGAATAATCAAGTACAATGAGAATAATTTGTTTACATAAAGACATCCTAACAGACGCATGTCACAAGTCATCACATGACCAAAATCACATTACATTAATTACATTAAGGAAGTCAACCTACAGGTCGAAACTTCATTAAAATACAGAGGTACAATAGAATAATTTATTTCCTTAAGTGTCATACATAAAGTGATTTGGATGTCGACCTACATGGTAGACATCAAGTACATCTTAAAACCTTGGATTCATCAATAGATAATAATATTATGAAATTTGTACATAATACAAAAACAAATATAAATTGGACCTCTGTCCATCTATATGTCCCTATCTCCTAAGCCATCTAACATGTGTCAATCTGCTATCTCAAGATGAGAGTGTGGCTCAGGCGCTTTTACCACCCAACCACAGAGTGGTTAGCTCCCTCGGGGTTCTTCCTGACATGAAGAACAAGTCAGCCCTGCCCGAGAAGCCTAGAAACTGACACTGAAGAGTCAGATGGATCTGGTGAAGGCGTGAACATAAAATACTAACACATATGTCTAATAGTAGAACAAACACGGATGTGGTAGAGGGATGGATCAATTAACGAACATATATTAAAGTACATATGCACAATGCTTTGGCCAAAGCAATTTATCACCAGATTTCTGTTGGTAGGTAGAAATATAAGAAAAACATTTCTACCCTCCCCTGAGTTTCCACATTCAACACCCTCCCATAATGAATACACATCGTTATAAAACACAACTAAGTAAGAAACAAAATTCCTTTTAATCAATAACTCAGCTGAAATATGCACTATTTGTCAAACAAATTCATTATTTCTCAAACTGATTTCACTACTTACGTGACATTTTCCAAAATTTATCAAGGCCTTTATAGAACGTGAGGATGACATCTTAGTCAAGCTACCAAAATGTAGTTTGGCTTAATATTGTTTTCTTATACCAGCACTATTTCTTCACATGAGGATTATATATATATATATATAGGGAAAAAGAGAAAAAGACACATGATGTCTTACTATATTTCAATAATGGTAGTACATTAAATTTTCTATAATAGAAAAATATTAAGCACACAGATTTTCCTGTTAATGCTAAGAAGAGTGAAACTCATAAGATAAACATTAGCGGGGTTGAAAATCATAACTCAGTATGCTTTGTTAAACAAATGGTGTTATCAAACCATGGCAAGCAATAGTATCACTAAAACATAAAATCAAATTCTTCATTGCTACAATGTTTCCAAAATAAGTTCAGAGAAAGAGAATTTAAATATATTCCCACAACCATCATTTCTCTAGCTCGTATGATGATGGTGTCAACTGGGGTGGAATAACAGGATCTACATTATCATTCATTTGGGAAGCAATTTATGTTTAGATTTGAGATCACAGGGAGACCCACACATATACGCTCAGAGATGTAATGAATTTATGTACTTTTATGAGGTACACAATGACCCAAAAGATACACTATAAGGAGTAGGTCATTAATCAATGGCTTGGTATAGAGGAAGTAACAATAATATATATAAATAAATTGCCCCAAACTGCTACAATTAGAGGAAACACAGAAAGGAACCTTCCCAGCTTTAACACAGTCAAATCCCAATGGTTTACACACAAGATTGTGAGTGTAGCCCAGAATGGTGAACATTTAAGAGAAGACTGAACCTTATAATTTCTACTCTTCACTTACCGCATTAATACAAAAAAATAAGTGAGGGAAGCATATGAAACTATCTATTCAACAAGCTAAAAAATAAATAAAGTAAATGCAGGTGTCTGAAAATGTGTTACGTCTACGAGTGATAGAGAGGAAAGTTGAGCTATCCATTTGCACCTATTTGGGTTTGGAGGACTGTGGTTTCCTTCGCAAAATATGCTCTGCATTAAAAAAAATTCTAGATCCTAGCCATAAACTACTCATGCCTGGTTTCATGTTAATTGATGGAACTTATTATCAAGAGGTAAACACGGATTAGTTTTCATAAAGAGATTAGAATCAAATTCCTGTAGGAGTTGCTTGATACCTAGACTACTATTCAAAAGTATGATATTACTTCTATTGTCACCTAGATTTATGCAAGAAACATCATTTACTATTACCGGTCGCTAATCATAGAATTTACGTAACTTTAAGGAAGAAAAAGAGTAGAGTGGTCTCATGTTGGAACCTAGAGTTGCTACTTTTGTTCTATTGACACCCATCTTCATCTCCTCCCATCTTCCCAGTTACTTCAACCCGTTTTGTTTCTGTCCTCCTTCCTCCTTCTCCAGTCTGCCTATTTTTCTCTATTCCTCTTCAATAATGGCATCCCTTCTTAAATGCCCACACCCACTGATAACCATTTTTATTTCTTTTAATATCAATTTACCTCCTACTATTTTGGTAAGTGCACGGAAAATAAGATCATACTAGGATCCGATCATGTTAAATCACACATAATGAATAATTTCATGCTACATTTATTAATCATATGACGTACTGACTTTTGTGAATAAATTCTTGAGAGAATTTTATTTGTAAAAAGTAAAACAACAAAAGAAAATGTTACCCATGAGGTAAGGGAGAAATAAAACACTCTAATTTATTAACCAAACATAGCAAGTTTATAAGTGGTGTGTGCAGCCCTGATCACCCGTACCACCATTGTTGAGATCTAGCCTCCTCTTCCTCAGCCACACCCCCGCCTTCATCCTGCATCCACTCAGACACACTCGAAGCCAAAAAAAATATCAGTACTTGATTTAGCATTTAATCAACAATTTCAACATATTTTATTTAAAAGTCATAATCAATAAAATCAACATATTTTATTGAAATTACATCATAATTCATCATATATGCATGTAATAGTAAAATAATCCATCTATTTAAGCATCATAATATAGCATCATCAAATTACTCATCATCATAATTCATTTAAGAGTCAAAATTACCATTAATCAAAACATCAACGAGAAGGTCTAAACTAGAAAGCATAACAACAAGGAATAGCGACATAGTCGAATCATAGCGACTAGGTCAACAAAGGTCAAAAGGTCGCATGATAAGTGTAAAATAAAAGAGTCACATAGGTCAAGTCATGACATTATTATAAACAAAACTAGATTACAAAGTATACAATAGTAGCTTTAAATAAGCTCTCCAAGAATATGGAATACAAAGAGTCAACTTTGGAGGGAAAGAAAGAGATTGTCTGCTGGACTTCATCTTAACAATCTCCCACTAGATGGCTAACAGATGCTATGACTGATCAACCATTCTCCTGCTTGCCCTACTAATTTACCTCTTCTTTACAACTCCAAGAGAAGTCCTAGCACATTCAAACTTCTCCTTGGGTACAACCTTGGTCAAAATATCTGACGGATTGACCTTTGTGTCAGTCTTAACAACCTTCAATTTTCCCTCTTCAACCATATGTCAAAAAAATGAGCATGAATATCAACATTATTTGAGCGATGCTGAGATGAGTGATTATGAGCCATAAAAATGGCACTACAACTTTCACATAAAAGAACATAATTATTTTGTTGATACTTCAAATCAGAAGACAAATGTTGTAACCAAATCATCTCCCTAGCGCCTTCAAAAAGTGCCAAATATTCAGCTTCAGCATAAGAAATAGCAATGGAATGGTGCAGCCTTGAGGCCCAACTAATGGCAGCCCGAACAAACATGAATGTATAACTGGTAGTAGACCTTCATTTATCCAAATCTCCAGCAAGATCAGAATCATAAAATCTCCACAGCTGTACATTATTGCTACAAAAGTGTAGACAATAATCAGAAATGCCTTTAAGATATTTCAATATCCATTTAACAACTTCCCAATGTGTCTTCCTGGGATTTCTCATGAATATACTCACAACTCCCACTGCATGAGCAATGTCGGGACGTGTAGAAACCATACCATACATAATGCTACCAACTACCAATTTTTAAGGAATTCCTTCCATAAAATCCTTGTCCTCTTGTGTTTGTGGACACAAATCAGAAGATAAGTAAAAATGACAAGTGATGGGAGTAGAAACAACTTTTGCATCAGCCATACCAAATATTTCAACTACTTTATCAATGTAGTCATTTTTTGATAAATTTATCTCCTTCTTACTTCTATCCCGGGTGATTTTCATGCCAAGAATCTTCTTGGCTACCCCTAAGTCCTTCATAGAAAATGTGCTTGCCAAATGATCTTTCAGCCCACCAACAATCTTATAACTAGTACCATCTATCAACATGTCATCAATGTAGAGAATAAGAATGACGAACTCACCATTAGGAAGTTTCTTATAATAAATGCATGGATCTGATTTGCATTGCATGAAATTGTGAGCAATCATGAATCGATCAAATTTTAAATATCAAATTCTTGGGGCTTGTTTGAGACCATACAAACTTCTCTTAAGTCTGAAATAAATATGCTCTTATCCCTTCTTGAAAAATCTAGGACGCTGCTCCATATATAGCTCTTCATCTATCACCATGTAAGAATGTAACCTTCACATCAAGCTGCTCCAACTCGAGATCCCAAACAAATGCAAATCCCAATACTATTCAGATTATAGTCATCTTTACAACCGGAGAGAAAATCTCAGTAAAATTGATCCCCTTTTCCTGATCATATCTTTTGACCACTAATATGGCTTTGTAGCATTTGTGACCTCCATCTTTATCTTTTAATTTATATACACACTTATTTTTAAGTGTTTTTTGATTTGGTGGAAATCCTAAGTGTTATTAGCTTGAATTGAACCCATTTCTTTTTCCATAGTGACAATCCATTCGCTACTCTTACAAGTGGCTTTGTAATTAGCCTATTCAACTTGTTCAAAAATTAATAATTTGGGATCTCCCTCTTTAGCAAATAACAACTCATAATCTGAAATTTTAGAAGGAAGTCGGTGTAGTCGTGTAGACCTCCTTAAAGGAACAAATGTGTTCTCCTTGTATTGCAATTCAACATCTTTGCCTTGAGATTTTTCTTGTAAATGATTTGCAACCTTTGTATGACAGTCTATGTTGTAAAAACATTGATTGGGCATGAGTCTCTTCTTCCTTGAATCCTGACTAGATACACCATGGAATTCTTCATGCACACCTGCCCCCGATTTACCCAACTGCAGAAGTTCATGATAGAAGTTGGGACCAAAATTCCCTTCATTGTCATGTTGCACATGTTTGCAAGGCGTAGTTGGAGAAGAAGAGGGAACCAAATTCCCACCAACTAGTGTGTTCCTATGTTGTACATGATAGAGAGGATTGGTGTGGAGAGAATTGGTGTGGAGAGGAGCATTGTGTGGTGAGGCATGAGCGCTGAAGTCACCCATGCGTAAGACAGAGTGATTGCCCACGAGTGTTATGAAACCCGTGGAAGACTTGGTTGAGTTTCTTCCAACGGGTGTTGTGGAACCTATGGCA
Organism: Thuja plicata; assembly: GCA_018584345.1. Lineage (NCBI taxonomy): Eukaryota > Viridiplantae > Streptophyta > Pinopsida > Cupressales > Cupressaceae > Thuja > Thuja plicata. Next base: position 27,268 of record JAGRRI010030041.1, read on the forward strand.
GACTTTCTTTGCCTTGTAGATTCATAATCTATGCTGCCATATGCTATGTCATATGCAGCATCTTCATTTGATGAATGTTGAGAAGGGGACCAAAGTAATTCAGAATTATTAACAATTGGAGATAAACCCATGACATTATTGTCACTATTGTCACTAGAAACATTATTATATGTAGAATGCAGATGAAAAGAGGGGAAAATAGAGTCAAAAGATTGTGATATGGATAGAATTGGGGCTAAAATAGAGGTGGGTGAGATAGTAATATGTTGAGGATGAACTGCACTTTGGTTTTTTGAGGGGATGTGAGATAAATCAACACCATTGTTGGCAATATTCAATAACGGAATGTAATCTTTTATATGTATTTCCATTGACAAAGATGGAAACATCATTTCATTAAATATCACATCATGACTCCTCACTATTTTCTTCTCAACTGGATCCCACAAACGAATACCAAACTGATCTTTTCCATAGCCCACAAAGATACACTTTTGTGATCTTAAATCCAAATTTGTCCTCTTTTCTTTCAGGAAATGTACAAAAGCTTCACAGCTGAATACCCAGATTTGTGCATAAGAAATCCTCTTTCTGAGCCATTCTTCTTCCACAATACCAAAATCCAACTGAGAGGAAGGACTTTGATTTATTAAATGAACTATTGTGTTACAGGCTTCCACCTAGAATTCTTTGCTTAAACCAACATTTGAAAGCATACACCGATCTTTCTCAAGAATAGTACAATTAAGCCTTCTTGTTGCCCCATTCTCTTGAGGAGTCTAGGGGACAAATTTAATCCTTTGAATACCATGATTTGCACAGAATTATCAAACTCCAATGAGAAAAATTCACATCCATTATCCGACTTTAAACATTTGATTTTATGACCACTATGATTTTCAACAAGTGCTTTGAATATTTTAAATTTTGAAAAAACTTCAAATTTTCAAGAAAGCATATAAATCTAGACTTTCCTAGTACAATCATCAAGTAAAAAAATAATCTGTGCCTCCATGAGAGGTTACTTGTATAGGACCAAAGACACCCGAGTGCACTAACTCTAAAGGTGTTGTCTTCTAATCATGTTCATCCTTCAAGAAGCTGACCCGTCTTTGTTTGCCATGAAGATAATGTTCACAAAACTCCAATTTTACAGATTGATGACCCAGTATTTGTTCTCGGTTGAGCATAAAATCAAGTCCTTTCTTTCTTATGTAGCCTAATTGTTTATGCCAAAGAGCCACATCGCTTCCCACAACAGTCATAGAAACTCCCACATCATCAATAGTTTCTACAATATAGAGGCTGCCAACATTGTCCCCTTTTGCAATCACCAAAGAACCTTTAGAGACTTTCCATGTGTCCACGAGAGTGGTGAGAAAACCTTTTGTATATAGCTAACTTACGAAACTCAGATTTCACTTTAATTTGGGAACATGACGTACTTCTCTTAGCAACCATTTGATTCCTCTAGTGAGTTGCAAAACAACATCACCTTTTCCAATAATTTAACAAGATTTTTTGTCACCCAAATAAACATGCCCAAAATTACCTTCTTGGTAATTTGAGAAGGCTTCCATGCAAGAAGAGGCATGAAAGGAAGCAACGAAATCAATTACCCACGAATCTGATTTTGTATCGCTTGTTGATAGTATTAGAATATCATCATCCTTATCATGAGTTATATTTTCTTTGTTGTCCAATACCCTTTCTTGTGCCTTCGTGTATTTTCTACAATCCTTCTTGACATGGCCTGGTTTTCCACAAAACCAGCTATCACCTTGTCTTCCTTGGGACTGCGATCTTATTTCGGATTTAGACCTCCTATACGAATTATTTCTTCCTCTATTATGACTTCTTACCCTATTTTGAGTACTCTCCATCATTAAGGCTTCGTTGGTTGAATAATCCATGTCCTTTCTTATCATGTCTTTGCTGAGAAGAGTCGCTGAAAATTCATCAAAGGATAGCTTTTTCAAGATTGATGTTGTAGTGCTAATTGTTGTTACAACTCTATCACATCTATTAGGCAGAGAGTATAGTAGTAAAACAACCTTTTTCTCATCGTCTTGCTTCATGAAAACCAAATCTGTTTGGCTGATCAAGGTATTGAATTTGTTGAGATGATTCATCCTGCCCTCACCTTCGCTCGTCTTCAATTTGTATAACCTCTCCATTATGAAGAACTTATTTGTAGAAAATTGCATTGCATATGTGGCTGAGAGCTTGTCCCATACTGCCTTTGTTTTTTCTTCATTTGCAACATTGTGTAACACATTATCATTGAGAGAGACAGATTGTTTCCTTTGCCTTTTTGTCAAGTGATTCCCTATCTTCATTACTCATCGCAATAGGTTTCTTTGTTTTTCCCTCAAGAGCAAGTGAGAGACTTTGCTTGATGAGGAGAGATTTCATTTGTATCTTCCATATCCAAAAATTCTTCCATGCAAGTTTTGGTACCATCGAATCTTCCATAGCTTTGGAAATTCTCAGTCAAATTCCCAATCAGTTGTTCAACCAGCTCTGTTACCAATTGTAGAATATAGAAAATCAGAGAAATAGAATTGCAGAGATTAAGAGAATAATAAAACAATGAAACAAACACAGATTTTATCATGGTTCACCAAACATGGCTACGTCTACACTAAGCATAGGATTACTATTATAAACAGAATTAGATTACAAAGTATACAACAGTAGCTTTAGATAAGCTCTCCAAGAATATGGAATGCAAAGAGTCAGCTTTGGAGGGAAAGAAAGAGATGTCCATTGGAAATCATCTCAACACAATCCCTATATATATATATATATGACAAATCAGATTATATCAAGTTGACATAAATGACAATACAATACATTAACTGATTTAATGTCTTGCATTTACTTTCTAAAGCTCGGTGATGATCAACTTATCATCTTCAGGCATTCAATCAGTTATAGTTTGTCACTAAATTGATCTTTATTGCACTAGTAAATTTGACCTCAAATTTCGACGAAAATTGGTCGAAATTTTGACAGTAATTGGTCGAATGCACGACCAAACCTTTTGTCGATCTTTTTTTGTCAAAATTTCAACATTTTTATTATTGGTCGCAATTTTGACCAACATAGAGGTCAAAATTTTGACTGTAGCTCTTCCTCAATTTGATAGAAATAGCCGTCGAAATCTGTAGGGAAATGGTCAGAATTCTGACCAATATATGGTCAAAATTTCCACCAAAACATTCGTGGAAAGCACAGTACGAACGTCGAAAGCTCTTCCCGTCATGGTCAAAATTTTGACCAATATATGGTCAAAATTTCCACCAAAATGTTGGTGGAAAGCACAGAACGAACGTCGAAAGCTCTTCTCGTAATGGTCAAAATTTCAACCAATATATGGTCAAAATTTCAACCAAAACGTTGGTGGAAAGCATAGATCGAACGTCAAAAGCTCTTCTCGTAATGGTCAAAATTTTGACCAATATATGGTCAAAATTTCAACCAATATTTGGTGGAAATGAGTCAATACATCGGTCGAAATTGCAACCACCAGTTTCAGAGATTTCGACGTGGATGCTTTGCTTTCCACCAAGGTATTGGTTGAAATTCTAACCAATATTTGGTGGAAACAAGTTTCTACATCCGTCGAAATTGCGACCACCTGTTTCAGAGATTTCTACGTCGATGCTTTGCTTTCCACCAAGGTATTGGTCAAAATTCTGACCAATAGCCAGTGGAAAAAATACGGGCATTGGTCGAAATTGTGACCAACGCTTTGGTGCAAATAAAAAGGGAATTGGTCGAAATTTCGACCATTGCCCTATCTTTTTAAAAAAAAAAAAATTGTACCAATTGATTTTTTTTTAATTCTACTTGGATTCAACTGTGTAGTTTTTTGAGTCTCATTGGCTCTGGGTGATGCTCAAAGAGGTGAAGGACTGGGAATTCTCGGGAGGTCACCCATCCCTGTACCACTCCAGCTAGAGCGCACTTAACTACGGAGTTTCCTCCGTGGTTAAACCCACTCTGCTTGCATCCTCATTTGCAAAACCTTCACCAAGTGTTGTGTCTTATGAACCATCCATTAGAAAGCCCCTTAACCTTATCAGTTGATAAGCTTAAGGGGCTTTCTAGTGGATGGTTCATAAGGCACAACACTTGGTGAAGGTTTTGCAAATGAGGATGCAAGCAGAGTGGGTTTAACCATGGAGGAAACTCCGTAGTTAAGTGCGCTCTAGCTAGAGTGGTACAGGGATGGGTGACCTCCCAGGAAGTCCCGTTCCTTCACCTCTTTGAGCATCACCCAGAGTCAATGAGTGCTAAGTGTTCCATTCATTCTCATGAGAGATGGGTTCGTGTGAACCACTACTCATGAATCAAAAGGGAAGAGGATGTGAGCCGGCTGTCATTTAAATTTTACATCATCTAGAAAACAGTCCATAGCTATTGACCGCATCCATTCCAATATGTCATCAACCTTCAACATTGAGAGTGAATATCCCACCCTTATGTTGATTGTAGCAGCCATTATGACAGATTCCATGAAAATGGGTGCAA
>JAGRRI010030070.1:0-10006 GCA_018584345.1 Thuja plicata
GGACAAGACTATTGAGAATGAGAAATTACAAATTCAGATTTACTATGAGCAGTATAAAGAGGTGAGAGTAAGCATGAGAAAGTTGCTTGATGAAAGAAAGATCATGGAAACTAGGCTTAATGAAAAATATAATCAAGAAGAGGAGATCCGAGATTACTTCAACTACGCTGAATCATCAACAAGAAAAGCTTCAGACACATCAGTAGAAGAAATCACAAGTCTATAAGAAGTCAATCTACATCTGACAGGGAAAATCAAGATGCTGCAAATCGGTCAAGAGACTCAGATTGTAAAAATGATTGATGTCATGAATGATTTAAGAAAAGATGAATCAGAGAGAACATTGGCTATTGTTGATAGGAGGAAAATCACTGAGAAGCTACAAGAAAAAGAATCAGAGATTCAAAGACTTACTGATCATCACCATGAGATTACCAACCAGATTATTCTTATGATTCAACAGGCAAACAGATTAAATACTGAACTCATTGAAAGAATACAGATCATCGGTGAGCTAAGGGAAGAGAATGAGAAACTAAAGCATGAAGTCAAAATTCAAAATCAACACAATGAATTGATCAAGAAAGCTGAAGATAGCAATAAAAGAATGGTTGATTTCCTTGATCGTCAAAGAAGAGTCAACAACTACATAGGAATAGGGTACACTGAAAATGGTGAATCATCTAATCAAATAGATCAAAGGAATGTTTATGAAACTCCAAGGACCAAGAAGCTATCATGCAATTATCATGGAAAACTAGGCCACACCTCAAACATTTGTAGAAACAAAATGAAAGGTATTCCTCAATCACAATCTACTTTCATTGGTAATTGTTATAAATGTCACAAGAAAGGACACAAGGCATATGAATGCAGATCCAAGATGACAAATCCAAAGAAGGAAACCTACATCCACAAGTACTGTCCTACCTGCAAAATGAATGGACATACATATTAGGAATGCTGGAAAAAGAATAAGAAAGCATGGACACCAAAAGAACCTGATAATGGCTACAAACCGACAAGAGTAGGTAACTCATATGTTGGGACTATAGCACATGGGTAAATTGCACAACATGTGGAAGGTATGGTCATAAATCTGCCATTTATATGAGAAAATGGACTAGAAAACCAAGAGGATGGTTCAACCCAGGTATGGCATGTTTACATTGTCATAAGGTTGGACATGTGATAAAATATTGCAAAGACTGACTGGTAGAAACAAGCACTTATCCCAATGGAAACACCATTGATGACATTAAGAAGATGAGAAACAAGATATGGGTAAAAGCCACAAACACTGAAGGTGCTGGAACAAGCAATGCAAATGATGATGCCCCATCCAATGGATCTAGTGGCATCACTATCTCCAACTAAATTGCACAAGTAAGTATGGAACTACATTATGACAAGTTATATTATACATCGATTCCATTTACATATTGATCATATAGACAAAATTAGCATTATTAAAGATGCACTATATTGTTACTTGTAATATTATTGCAAAAAAACCATCGGTTAATGGGTACAAGTTAGCATCAGTGAATACACACAGAAAAGTTAACACTACTTACCGAAATGTATCGGTCATTACACAAAATCAAAATCGCTAAGTGTAAACTGACAGACATCGGGAATCATTGAGCCAACAAAAGTTGTCATCGCCATTTTACCGAAAATCATCGGTGAAGTCACCAAAGCTGCTAGCAATCTCGACACTTTGCACCTACACTGAAGATGTTATTTATGTCTCAACTGACGAACTCAGTCTTTGTATACCAATGAGTTATTGGGCATTAATGACAAATTAGGGCACAAAAGTTATAAAAGCACGATGGAAGAACTCATTTTGCACCCGTGATTTTTGAGCAACCAAGCAGAGCGATTGGAGAGAAAATTGAAGTGTGACCTCAACAAGATTCTAACTCAACTCAAAGGATTCACGAGTGATCAAAGAGATTTAGTAAGTACCTACATTCACCAACCGCACTGTTTAAATTACAGAAATCCCTAAATTTCTAAAAATGATGGCATCTACTTCTAGAGTTGAAAATTTGAAAGAGGATAAGAATAAAATGATCAATCTTATCAGCAGAGGCACTTGTGTTGAACCTAAATACAAGCTGCACACAGAAATTGCATCACAACCTGATGATTTCAGAGCATTCTCCAGAAGCCCACCTAGGGTTTTGCTGGTAGAGGATGTGAGGTCCTATATACATTGCAAGATCTCAGAATTAGGAGATCTGGACCTAGAAAATTCCTATAGGGCACTTTGTGATGAAGTTGAAAACCTGAAAGAAGAGCACAAGCATCTGGAAGTGAAAGGTCTCATGAATGTATTACACTTTCCTAGAGTTTTTAAGACAAAATAGATAAAGATAGTTCTCAGCATAATGCATAACCAAACATTATGGATTAATAAGCCAAAATGAATAACAAAGGATGTTATTCATATAGTTACTGGATATCCTACAACCGACAAACTACAAGCTCACAAGCACCCATCCCTAAAGGAAGTGGAAAAGCTACTTGGTGCAAAATCAGACAAGAGAGGTATCAAGGTTAACACTATCACCGACGAAGAACTCAAGTTTGGTGCATGTGTGGTAGGATACAAGATCATCTAGGGCAGAAGAATGAACAACATAGCAAGCACTACTATGAGCACAACTTACAAGGTCATCAAACAAGGAAAGAAGATGGATCTTGTAGAGATTTTGTTGAATCAACTCGAGGAGAACATGAACACCATAAGATCTTAAAGAAAAAAAACTTGTAAGTTTGGTTCCCTCATTATGTGCATATTCTTTTACTTTGAAGAATAATTTCCCTCCATAGGAAAAATAGTATGGGATACAATCAAACCGGTCACCATACATATATGTGAGCATATAGAGTCATTAGGAATAGATTTTGATGACCTAATGAATGAGTATTTCAAAGGATTTAAAGAAAAGATGTAAGCAAGAACTAGGATACCTAAAAATTTGATAGAAGAATATAAAGAGGATATATGTTTTATGGTAGATACTAATTTTACCCATATCAAACCACTAGTACCTAGGAAATCTTGGCTATCACATTTAGAATATGAGATCAAAATAGGAAAAGCCACTGAGTGCATCAAGGAACTATTGAATGAACCAGTTGACAAAAAGAAAGCAAGATTTGGCACTTATGAAGAAGCCAAATCAAAGATCAAGATAGATCTTATTGTCAAGAAAATTATAAACAAGAAGAACAAAATGGTTAAAAACTTAACCAAGAAATTTGCAGTTTTTGAAGAAGGTGAAGAGGAAATAGAAGGAAAGGAGGAACAAACCGAAGGTCAGTCACCTATCAGTGAATAAATAGAAAAGAATGATTTAGAGGGTACATAATCAGATTCACCACCTCCACCTCCACCTAAGAAAGAAAGAAGCCACTTCAAGAACAATAAGCAAAACTGCAAAGGAACCAACTCCTTCACCACTTAAGAAAGGTAAAGTGAGAACCTACAAGAGAAAACCAATCTCACCTTAGGAAATATAGACCAAAAGGAGGAAATGGGTTAGGAAAAAAGAGGATCTAGAAGACTCAGCTATGGATGAAGCTGACATAGATGTGCAAAAGGGGAAAGAACCCTTGATTCCAAAGAAAATTGATGAAATCTATAAGAATATCTCAGAATTACCATCTATTTTTGATCCTAATATTAGGAAATGGTTAAAGTTTGATCCAGAGGATCAAAACAAGATAGAAGACGCTATTATAGTTAAAATGTGCAAACATAATTATGTTCCACTACAATTCTCAGAGTATGATGTTCCTAAGGAACTATCAACAAGATTGTTTGCTAGATGGACATTTGCTCTACATCAGGAAACATAAATAAGAGAAAGAGTACTTGTTACTCTTATGCCTTCAGATTTAAAGAAGGAAGAAATATGTGAGATGATGAAGAAGTATGAAAAGCAATTCTCACCAAAAATGAGAGCATATGAATTTCTCAAAGGGAAGCTAATTGATCTTGATCAAGACAGCATTAAAAATTGGTGCAAGATACTTAACCAACCCATTAAGGAAGCTATCCTAGAGAAGAAAAACATCATCATCAAGGATATACAAGATGACTCATCTATGGAATTGGATGAAGAAGAGAGTGATCCAGTAGGCCTCAAACATACTAAAGTAATAGATGAAGTATGGCCCAACACTACTCTTGGAAAAATGCATACTGATGAAAGTCAAATTCCACCAAGTCCAATTCATATTGACTTGAGTAATGAAGAAGAGGTTACCAAAGTAGATTTGAGAATAAAAGGTAACATAACTGACAATATCAATGATGAATCATGGTTGGATAACATTATCAATGACACTACAGGAAAATACCTTGTAGAAGAAGTGCAAAAAGATGAAGATATCAATGTTGTACAGGGCAATAATGATGGACATGATACAACTATTGACATTGTATAGGTCAATACACTGACCAACGTGAAAATTTTGATACAAGCTATTGACATTGAATCAATTTAGGAGAAATCATTTAAGAAAAATGATGATATACCCATAGACATGGGTAATGATAAAAATAAAGATGCATCAAATACTCAAAAAGATAGAGATACAGAGATGAAGGATGCAACCGACACTCAGGAAGAGGTGTCTACTGAAAAAGACAAAGGAGAAGATAATAAAATAGATGAAACATTGAGAAAGGATGAAGAGAAATAAAAGAGTGAAGAAGTAAAGCATGATGAAAGCATGAAAGAAAAAGAAGATAAATCTATTGATACACCCAAGGCCAATGAGGAGATGTCTTCACAAAACCAAATGGTGGACTCATAATAGAAATAAAAAGATGCCTCATCTTCTCTACCTTCACCTACCAAATCAATCCAATCTCAAGGTTTACAAATGGTAGTACACCAATCTACCTCCCAGCCAGAGAAGAAGAAGAAGAAATTAATAAATAAATATATCTTGGTGGTAACACTTGATGAGGTAATTGAGATACCCAAGTGGGATGTATCTACTTTAGATACTGAAGCACTTCAAAAGTTTGGAGTGATGTATCAGAGAAAAGAAATATAAGAGAAAATGAAAAAGGCACATAGGGAAGCCCAAGCACTTGATAAGGCAAGGGACATTCTACATCAACTTGTTTAGGATATCAAAATAGAAAATGAAATATCAGTCATGGAATAAATAGAAGTTCTTACCGATGCCATCACAAATCAGAATGTAGATGCAGAGAAGGCAATGGAAGAACAAGCATAAATGAAGTATCAACACAAACTAGTTGAGAAGATCAGCCAAGAAGTGGTAGAGAACAAGGTAAAGAGTTATGAACTAGAAAGTCAATTATAACCTATGATTTCTGAAGCTGTTACCTTAGTTCAAAAATTTTGCACACTAGAAAATTTCACAAAAGAAAATAGTGAAAAGTTGTCACAACTAGATTCAGATCTAACAGCTAGTGCACTAACTTTAACCTCTAATGCAAACACAATAAAGCCACATCATGAAAAGATCATAGAGGTAAAAAAATTGAGACAAGAGATATGGGATGTAGAGACACAATTCAAAAATGAGGTTACAGAGCTACAAGCTCACATATTTCCAAACCTCACCACTCTGCAACAACATATTACAGATGCAAGAAATCTTATCTCAACCCCAGAGATGTCTATGGTAGACAACATATATGACATGCATGTGAGGATATCACTTGAGCATATGGCTCTTGATAATTTAAAGGAGAAATGGGAGAAAATGATGGAGGAAATCAAAGCCTCACACTCTCACATTTTTGAAAATTTGTAAGTACCTTTGCCCTCATTATCAAAAAAGGAGGAATGTATACATATGTACAATATACTTTAGTAGAAAAAGGAGGAATGTATACATATGTACAAAATACTATATGAGGATATGTATAATGTATGTACAACAAGAATAGATATGTACAAAAACTTACTCTTATCGACATATGCATAGGGGGAGTCATTTCATGACTAAGGAAGAAGTATACATAGGTGTACATACTAATACATCTAAGTATGTTGCACATATCAGTTTTTGATACTAATATCAAAGGGGGAGATTGATGACATTAAGTTTTTCCATTAGTGTACTTAAAGGGAAAAACATGATAAAGGTCATCGGTATAAGCATAACCGGCAGATAGCAAGCATACCCGACGAGATGATAATGTCTATCGTAAAAATGATAAGTATAGAATTGCCCGACGAACATTGACAAGAGTCAAACCAATGATAAGCATTACTGATGATACAATTTTGAGAACATCGCCAACAGATCAGAAAAGGCATACCTGACGAATAGTTCAATTAAGGGACACCGATGGAGTACAAAAATGATAGAACTGATAGAGCAGCCTGACCATCAGAACCGACAGTTAGCTACAGAACCCGCAAAAAGTGGATATGATTTTACACGTAAGATAAAACATTGTAATTCTATTTACAGAGTTTTTATTTATTTTAAATCTTTATTTGAGGGTCAAGAAAGAAAATTGTGAATGTTTTAAAGCATCCTAATGGATCTAAAACATATCTAACTAAAGATCAAGGTCAAGTTGTAAACCTTGGATCTAGAGTTAATATGAAAAGCGTGAATCAAGAATAGAGCTAGAAGCTAGTATAAATAGATGTTCAATCATTTGTAATAAAGAGAGACTTGTAATTATTTGATATATGATAGTAGCCATGGAGAGAATCTAAACAACAGAAGAGAATTCAAGAAAAGTATAGAAATAGATCAAATCAGTTATCAAGAACACAAAAAGGCTACCAATGAGAAGAGACAAGGTATCACTCAATCACTCAAGGTGATTACATTTACATTGTAAGCTATACAGGATCTATTATCAGCAATTAGAGATTTCATTCACTATCAAATGAACATTTATATTATAGTTGCATTCTAACAAGTGCATCACAACTACAATCCTTTTGTAGAAGGTGGACTTAATAGTTCTTTGATAAATCTCTTAACAGAGTGCACACCTAATGGTGTTGCTAAAGCTTCAATCAAAGTAGATCCTAATAGGTCTCCACTCTAATACTCTTAATAGGGTAGATCATCAGAAGTGATCAATTGTAAGCCTTTACCAACTCCCTTCTTATCTACAGATAGTGAAGTTTTGTGGGTAGACATCCCCACTGTAGTTTTTACTTCCTAACATGAGTTTTCTGCGATATCATATCATGTGTTATGTGTTATTTGTTTTCATGAATGTTTCTTGAATGTTTACACATGTAAATAACTATTATTAAGATTTCACATACGCATAGAAAGATGAACATATAGATAGGAATATACAAATATGATGACTCAAAGGTTAATGGTCCAACCACATAAAATGTTTTAGAGGTACTGAATCACCCCTCCCCTCTTAGTCCATTGGATATATCGAATAATTCTTTGGAAAATATAATTGAATTTAAATGTCCAGTGGATATATCATTTACTCCTTTGGGACAATCTAATGAATCCACTAGGGAAGAAATCCTTGAGAAAAATCTCATCACATTGCCTCAAGTCACTTCATGCGGATTTTTATTTTTGAGAAAATATTGCACATATCATGGACATGAAACTTAAAATTGTATTGAATTGAAGCATAAAATCCAAGATCTCATTGATAATGACATAATTGCAGTGAAAAATCCTAATGATTCATCTAATAAATAACAATATACTAGTATCAAGAAAGATCTCAACCATGAGCCTATGTTTAGTAATGGTCCTCATGCAGCCTCTAACTTCTCCACCATTCCTCCATCTCCTAAAGAAGAAAAACTAGTCAAAATCCCTTCATTAAGCAAAGAGCCTAAGGATGATACTTTTCATGTTAACTATGTCTACCCTCAAGGGATACCTCTTAAAGAAATCCAAGCTAATTTAAATCTTTCTACAAGTCTCTTCCATGCTTCAAAGATCTTAGACCCCAAGATTTCATGTGCTTCAATGCCTATCATGCCTATTCAAAATGATCCTTTATCATCCCTTAAATAACCCCCCATAAATATCCAAACTTCTACCTTGTCCTTAGAAGTGGCTCCATGTCAAGAGAGTAATCGAAAGTGAGAAGAAACAAGTACAAGTAAAGATCAAGATCAAGATGTTATCCATTCCTATCCAATATTTGATGAAGGCCCCATATCCATAGAATTTCATGATGATCCCTTCATAAAATTTAATTTCTTCCGAGATGATACTCTTCCACCTCAAACAAAAAGTGTCCCTCCAAGCCCTGTAAATTGTCCACTTCCCAAGAAAGATCAATATATTCTCTCCACCATTTATAATGAGCCTATTGAAAACCAAGAGAAAACTATCCTCTCTACATCATCCAAAGATCCTTGTCAAGATTAGAGTATTCCATAAAATCCTTGTCATGATCCTCCATGTCTACCTCAAAAATCATTCATTCCTCCCAATCCATTTCATTATAATAAATCCCCTTAAGATTTAGTTTCTCCTATAAAATTTGTTCCTATCAAAGCTATCAATGAGCCCATTGAGATAAATATAAATCTGAAAGATTATTACTATGGAAATATAGCTCACTCAAAATATGTTGACATCCCTTTCATACCTTATATACCTTCATTCAAACGTAACCATACACCTTCTCCACTTCCAAATCCATTCTTGGTCTCTATATCCAAAAATCTAAAGCCTTCATATCTTCCATCCATATTGGGTCCATATATCCCTCCATCAACCATGCCTACCATTTCTATCTTATCATCCAATATCCCTATCACATATCAAGATTAACAAAGGCACACATACTTGAGGAGTTTTAAATAACCTATCTATATCAACCCTCCATATCATTCCTACCCTTCCATGATTCACAAAACCTTTAGAAGCAACTTGTATGTCAAACAAGGAAATAAAAAATCTAAGAATCTACATATGTATAAAGATCAACATGCCCAATCTAATCGACACGTGAATAAAAAGAAAAGAAATATGAAAGAGACCACAAAGGTCCATTAATAAAAAAGGAAATATAAAAGAGACCACAAAGGTCCATCAAGAAAAAGGAAATGTCAAAGAGACCCCAAAGGTCCATCAAGTAAAAGGAAATATCAAAGAGATCATCAAGGTCCATCAAGAAAAAGGAAATATCAAAGAGACCACCAAGGTCCATCAATCAAAAGTAAAAATCAAAGAAAATACGGGTTCCAAAATCCCTCATTGAAGAAATGCATTCAAAAGCATCATAAAAGAAAGAAAAAAGAATAGCTATGTGGATTCCCAAGTCACGTTTGAAAAAATTACACACAAAAGAAAAATCAAAGTTGACATTCAAGATTCCAAAGGTTTTCATTTCATCTCCTTCCAAACATTTTCCACTTTCCAAGTCTACTTTGGGTTCCTATATCCAAAAATCCACTACCTTAAATACATTCTCACCTCCTTTATCCATTATTACTCCATCATTCCATCACCCTTCGAGGTGTGTGCCAAAGTTGATCATTCCACCATTTACATATACCCCCACACAAACCTTCAAATATCTCATCAATTACCCAACACCTACTTGTTGGAATTATATTGGAATGATGTACTGAGAGGGGAGGGGTGAATCAGTACCTCTAAAACTTTTCTTGGTTAGCCCATTAACCCTTAATCATCAGTTTGTAATTATATTTTCTAACTATTCATCTTTCTTTATGTATATGCAATCATATCATAAGTTCTTTTAGTATGTAACCATAACAGAAACATTCATGAAAATAGATAACACATAACACAAGATATGATATTGCAGAAAACTCCTGTTTGGAAGTAAAAATTGCAGTGGGGATTGTTACCCACAAGACTTCACTATCTATAGATAAGAAAGGGCTGGTTAAGGCTTACAATTGGTCACTTCTGATGACCTACCCTGTTAGGAGTATTACAGTGGAGACCTGTTAAGATCTACTTCATTTGAAGCTTTAGCAACACTGTTAAGTGTGCACTCTGTTAA
>MU212230.1:0-11420 GCA_018584345.1 Thuja plicata
AGGCTTTAGGGTAGGATTAATAGGTTCCTAGCTAGGGTTTAGATTATAATCCAAATTGAATTTGAATAAATCATGCTTTAGAAGAACTAGGAATATGGAGGATTTAATAAATATAAATTTATTAAAAAGGGGATTTTGTGGAGGCAAATGTATTTAAATAAAATACATTAGAACAATATTTAAACTATTGATAAATGAAACTATTTAATTGATTGAATTAAATAGTTAGAGGAATAAGAGGGAAAATAATATTAATATATTTGTACGTCTACAATATATATATATATATATATATATATATGTATATGTATATGTATATGTATATGTATATGTATATTCATGCATATGTATANTATATATATGTATATATGTATATATATATCTATATATATACATATATATATATATATACATATATATATATGTGTGTGTGTGTGTGTATATATGTATATATATATGTATATATACATATGTATATATATATATATATGTATATATACATATGTATATATATATATGTGTGTGTGTGTGTGTGTGTGATTATATGATTGAATATGTTATTAAAATGGTAATATGAGTCTATTAAAATTATTAATTATTAAGTTATTTAAAATCAAGGATATTAACCTTGGGAGGTGATTCTTTTCATATTTAGAGGTAAAAGAAAATAAATTAATAAATGTGCATTTGTAAGGAATTTTATATTAACCCTCCCTAAGGTAAATGTTTTAAGAATGTTAATTAATAAGTTTTAAAAAAAATGGAGTACGTGAATATCATACAAACTAAAAATTGAAAATGCCATAATAAACTATTACCAACCATTGGTTGCAAATGGTTGCAACAGTTGGATTTTCCCGTGCAACCACTCCTGTAAGTTATTTATGAGAGAAGAAATCAATTTGGAGGGGAGAGAGGAGGGGGGTTGAAAAAGGAAAAAGAATAAATTGGTGGAAGAAACATAGGGAACATGTGGAATTAATGGAGTGATCAAGATCCTCTTCATCAATGGTTTCTCTGCAGGATTCCAGGTAGGATCTATCCTGGAAGGAGATCTTGCTTATCTCTTATCATTGTCTGGACTCTGTAGTGTGTAATTATTAATTCTCTATCTGAATTATATTCTTAGAAAATAATGAATTTGGAATGGATAATGAGGAATATGTATGGCTTGTTTGATGGATTTGAATCTTATCCTATTTAGGAAATCTCTGAGAGAGAGAGAGAGATCTCTCATGTTGTATTGCAATGAGTCACTTATGTTGTTTCTCTTTTGGATGCTCTTGTGCGTTTAATAATTTGTTTCCAAACATCTTTTATTATGTTATTTCAAGTCTTTAGATACCTCTTACGTCTTTTAGGATCCTTTAGGAGCCTTTAGGAATGTAGATTATAAGTGTTTGCATACGTTATAAATTCATCTCTTCATTTCTCTTTTGACCTGTGTCTGGTCCTGCATAATTTACCACATTGATATGATGTTTTTGGATTGTCTAATGATGTTTTTGGAAGGTAAACAAGGATATCTCAAATGGGTCTTCATCATATTTCACTCCCAGAGTGTAGATTTTGCCCAATTTTAGCCATATACTTAATGTATCTTGCTTTTCTTCAAAAAGTCATTGTTTCTAACCAAATGCGCAACTCTGGGCCCCAAGTGCATAGCTCCCATGACTAAGTGAGCATCTTATTTTACCAAGTGCACTACTTATCATACCAAGTGTGCATAATAGCAGCCAAGTGCACAGGTCTTCCATATTGTTAGTTTTTGGGTTAAATTTATGTCTCAGGGTCCTAGCATCAACCAAAGGCTATTAGGGTTTTAATTTTGACTCAAAATATGTATTATTTCATGTAATATTGTTTTACTATCATTCATGGTGCATTTTTACGCCTCCTTGTACATTTTGAAGCATTTTAAATGTCATACTAGGGTTTAGGACTGTCTGGACGACTAGGGTCAATCAATGATCTCCTAAACCCAATCCAATGATACTATGATGCTATAATTTATATTTTGATGAGGTTATTAACGTAATTATATTATTTTGAATCCTTTTGATGCATTTTGATTCAATTTTGAAGTATTTTTGTCCACTTGAGTACCTGATTGTGTTTAGGGTTGCCCGAAGGATTTGGGACAATTAATGGTTTCCTAAACTCAATTATTTGATGTTGTGACATTGTTATGGCTTCCTATATTATGATGGGGATTTCTTATTTTCTTATGATACTTGTTTTGGTAGGGAACGTAAGGACACTAGGTGAGTGGCTCTTAGTGAGGGGTCGGGGCCCTAAGTGTCTAGTACCAAGATAACCTACTAACGAGTTATTTAATCAAGTGATAATCTAAATAAATGAAATAGGAATGGAGAAAATACACACTAATCAAGATTAATTTGTGCCGCACCCATCGCTAGTGCTAGTACAAACTAGGGATGGGAGTGGGAGAAGGTTCCTTTGTGATGGCATGATCGAACAACCTTGTCCTTATGAAAGGTGTTTAGTTCCACATGTGCCTATTTGGGGGCCAGGGCCCAGAGTGGCTAGTACCAGGATAGCCCAAGGGGTGAGGGCTATGTGATGACACTCACCTAGCTTGTAGCTTAGTGTCCTTACCAATGTTGTTCATGTCTTTTGTGGTCCTTGCAGTCTTCTTTTTCTTTTAGTTATGTTATGTTTTGGGAAGGGCCATCCTCACCTTATAAGTATCCTAGTTGTTACCCTCTTGCATGGACCTTGGTTTCTATCTCCTAGCATGGGGGACTGGACTCTTTTTGGATCCACGTGGTTGGGTGGTTATATTGAGGTGTTGTTTATGGTCGTATGGATGTTCCTTACTCCTGTTCCTTCTAGATTTTTAGTTTTGAAGACTTCTTACTGTATATGTAAAAATATACTTAAGTACATGTGCATTCTTGTAATTGTAAGCTCTTGTAAGGAAATAATTGTATCTGATGATATGATGTATATCAATATAACTCTAAGCAATGTATAAGGGAATGGGTAGATCTAGGTAAAAGGAAAGGGAAAAGAATATGTGGTATATTGGACATGTTATTGACATTAAAAGAAAGTGTTTATGTTATTTCTCTTATTCTCTTATGTTGTCCATATATAAAGGAAATAATCTTAGATATAGTTATAAATAATGATGTACCACAACAATAATGTATTCTCTCTTGATGAATATATTATTGATTAGAATTAAATTAACAATGAATAGTATGAAACAATGAAGCAAGATAGTAACTTGAGGGTTGGTTCATGTTTATGGGTTAATGAAGTACATAGCATAATGTCTATCTTATTGAATATTAATCTCTTACCTAAATGTTTAGAGTAAAGTGGTATAAAGGATAGTAGATATTTATGAAATCAATATGGATTAACGACATGAGTTGATAAAAGGAATAATGATGTTAGATGATTAACTTATGTTTAATGAAAGAAACAAGTTAGGGACATTTACCTTGGTGCATTAAAATGAATGTAGATATTTTAAGCTTGTAATGCCATGGATATCTTATGAATGTAAATAGTTTAGATGATGTTGCTATAGTAGCGACGTTAGGGAACCTAGGAGGACTTAAGTTGAATAAATCTTACATTCAAGTTGTAGAAAAGTGTTTTTATTTTAGAGATATGAAGTGTAATGATGAATATTATTCTAGTTAAACAAAAAAAAATTATTACTTGCATCTTATAGAGGTTTTATGTCTTGTCCTCTCGGGTTGCCTGGCGGGGTGTTACACACTGCCTCACAGAGTTGTACATGAGGGTTTGGTCAAGGATTGACTCCATCTACCTAATATTGGATAAAGGACCGGTCTGAGGATTATTTCATAATTTAGGGAATATTTCTAAAATTGCAAGGTTCATTTTTTTGTCAATCACATTCATAATATATGAACATTATACCCCACTTTTATTTAAAATCATTCATAAGAAAGAAATTCAAAGTTTTTAGCATTTATTCAAGTTGTAATTTGATCATTCTTGAGAACCACTTTCCATATTAAGAGATCAATAGATTTTCATATACTATTATCTACTATAAAAATTCTCCAACCAACATATTAGGGTTGAGATATAAGTTCACCCACCTAGGTCCTGCAGAGCCTAAAGTGTAGGGGAAGAGGATCATAATTGATCATTCTCGGTCATTGGTAAAGTCTAATTGGAGATCCCATAATTGAGAGGGTAAGCTCATAGGATTTCCAATCTGTTGATTTGGGCACCAACAAGCCATAAGAAATATAAGCAATGTTTTTACAAAGTCCTCCACCACAACATAAATACCTAATGTGATCCACCTCGAAAGATAAAAGGGACCAAAATGTATCACAATAAGTCTTCCTCAAATGATATGATCAAGGCCAATGCATCACAACACTCTCCAAAGCTAAACCCAAATGTAAGGTGTAGAAAGCATTGAAAAAATGTTATTGATTGACTCAATAACATTCTCCAAAGCACATAATATCATTTAAAGCATAGAACACCACGGAACAATCATGCTAAACCTCTGAAATCTACCTTCATTTTATATATAAACCAATAAGATGTAAATATGATCACCACAAATAGCTGAGTTGGCTAAGAGCCAATATAGGCAATGATTTTGCACTTATGACAACATATCTTCACTTGTAGAGAAAGCCAAGATAAAATATCTAAATAGAAACACTACATCAACCATCTGAACATGTCCACCAAATTACATAACTTGAATTACCAATGTAAATAATTCTTTACCTTTTTCTATCTATTCCTAACAGCCAACCTTACTATTAGAAAATAACACATCACAACTTCTTCAAAAGAACATCCGGGGATCTAAAAACATGATAGTGCAATATTCTAAAAGTAGTCAATTTAACCAGAGTTGCAAGTTGCCATCATCTTATACAGAGAAATGTAGAGTGTTCTCCCATAAGGTCTTCAAATACTCTTTCCTACATATTTAAGCTTCCATACTTCCATCTTTCGAATAAACCTCATATTTACTTACTATCACTATCACATATCATCTAAATAAACAATGTCAAACATATAATATCCTTCAAATACTCTTTCTTGCATAACATTAACTTTCAAGTACTCTTTCCTACATATCACAACCTTCAAATATTCTTCATTAGATGCAATCAATACTCACAACATATTACCAACTTCTCAATCACAACTTCTCATCTATAGCAAGTTGACATCAATGAAAACACATAGTGTATAATGCTTTGTGTGTGTGTGTGTACACATTTCAATTATGAGAAATCATTCTCTTAATTATTGTTATAAATTTTAAACCTTTCTATGGATCAATAATGTAAAAATATGAACTTTGAGTTGGGTGTGATGAGTTGGCTTCTATGATCACATTATGCATGATTAAACTAGTACAAATCACTAAAAAAATGTTGTATCACCTTTTTTTTTTTCATATTTTAAGGTAATTTCTAGGCCCAATTTCAATCCATTTTCCTTAAAAAAATAGTAGGATAAGGTAGTTTAGGTGATACACTAGAGGAACTAACCCTCTTTATAAATTCACTCCAACTTATAGGTCACCCACAACCTATGAGTGTTTCCATTATATCAATTGGAAGGAGAACTATCACACTAACCATCAAAACAGGGCATTCCAATGTGGCAAAAAACCCATTGAAGTAGATGATTATTATTATTATTATTATTATTATTATTATTATTAGGTATTACCAAGTATTCACAACATATTTTTAAGTATATTATTCTCTTGTGCAAGTTATTTCATTATGTTTATCTACTCTTAACTCATGCCAATATGCATTGATGTTATTGATGCATGACTCTAGTATACAGTTTGACTATTTTGGAGTTTTCGTTAAGACCATGATAAACACTTCATTAGGTAATTTGACAATAGTGTGTCTTAGTGGTGGGGTGTTGATAAAAAAGGCGCAAAGTCCCCCCAAAAAATAAAACATCTTCAATTGAACATATACCTTTGAATAAGGGACCTTTATTCAAAGGTGATGTCACCATGACATTGAATGAAGACCCTTTTTTATTTTTAAAAGCTTCATGTTCAAAATTCTCTATTTTGAAGGTCCCTTTCATGTCATCCCATTGCTACTCACAAAGTCTTCAAAGAAAATGTTTGTTTCAAGGTTTGTGTTAGACCATAAAATGAAGTCACTATGACAATTTTTTTTTATAGATTGTAGGTCTCAGAGTAAGTTTTTTGAAATGTGGTAATTTTTAAAATTTTCAAGTGAACATATATTTTTTTATTAAAGATAAGGGTCTTTTCTCCATGCACATAGAAAGTAAGAAAAATAATAATAATGAGTATTTGTGCAAATTTGTGTCCTTCTTTCAATAACACACCTGCGCGACACACACGCGCGCGCGCGCGACACACACGCGCGCGCGCGCGCACACACACACACAGAAATATAAACACTCTAATAATTCATAAGAACTAAAAAAATAATTATAAATAAAATACTCAACAAAAAGATATGAAAATATATGTACACTAGATATTAGTTTTAGTGATCTATTATAATTTTGTCATATTTCCAAAAGTAAACAATGTACTATGGAATAAATGCCACTTATTGAAATATTATAAATATGACTATAAACAAGCTATTAAAAATGCTTTGAAAAGGATACAAAATATTTTTACAATTTACACACAAAACTTAAAAAAATCATTAAATTCTTAATGGTTTGCATGTTGTAACTAAAAATAGTTATTTTAAAAAAAAATGTAAAATGTTGATTTTAATGTCCCATTTAAGCCAAAACAAAAGGGAAACACTATTATGGGATCACCCTATTTTGTCATTTCAAATTTCTTTATTTAGAACTTGACTCACTGATGATAGTTTATTCACCTTGGACAAGATCATTATCATTAGCATGGTTTTGTCCTCAAGTCTCAAATTTTGAATTCTACATTCCAGACGACAACAATCTTGGAGAGGACTAATCATTGCACAAAATAAAAAAATGCATCAAGAGTTATATATTTAAAGGTACTATCCTAGGACATTACACATCGTCACATTATAAAATAAAAATAAAATGTAAGTTTTCTTAAAGTATCAAAACTCATCACTTATTTAATATATACATTAGTTATCAACAAATTCTTTAGCGTACACAAAAAACTCTCATTTACTCTCAACATTCAATCAAGCAATGTTTATTGTCAAAGCACACTATCTAGCTCATTCACTTATCAACTCACATCAACTTACATCAACAATCTATAGTTCAACTCACTTTTTCTATTCACTTTAGTTGGAGCAGTGGTGTTCATATTTCGTGAATTTAGCGTATGATCTTCAACTACTATGTTGCGGATGTTCCCTGTACTCTATTTCAATGTTGCCATCCTTAGCAATTATTACCACTATCTTCTAACTTGTGTTGCCAATTTAATCTTAAGGGCTTGACTAAGTCTCAAGGAAAGCTTGAGCTTCAACACTTGTATATCTAGTCTCATGACGCTCTTCAAAATCACATCATTTTTATTCGCTTTAGGCATTCTTATGTTTACAAGAACTATGGATACAAGGACTCCCTTAGACAAGATCACAAAATTTAGATAATATTACACCACAAAAAATACATCATTATTTTAATGATAAAAGATTGTTTGCAATCCATAGTGTAAATTGGTACTTTTAGGATTTCATTGCATGCAAGTTTGTTGTATCCATGTTGGAGATCACACTCCATGATTAATCATCAAAATAATAGAGAACTACAAGAGTCAAAATATTGGTTAGTATTAGACCAAAACCAACTAAAAAGGGCATGGAAGAGGATGGGGAAGAGCTTGCACATGATTCAAGGTACAATGATGCAAAAACAAACATGACAAAAAGACTCAATTTGAAAGATCAAATAAAAAATCATAAAATGAAAGTAAGAGATAACCTCCAAGCAAATTATTTATTTATTTATTTATAACATATAAGCATGATTAGTGGTTACTGATTTGAACACTTTTGACCGGGAGCTTTGAACCGATGAGATCATAAATGAGAAACCTTATCCCCAATCATCAATAGAGAGACTCAAACTCACAAGCAATATTAGATAAAATGGAGATATAAGCATGATCACAATGTTCCAATAAGTATTTGAATCTTAATAGTCACAACTCCATAACACAATGAAATGAACCCATATAATTATTGTTGATTTGTATTACTGTTCACTAATTTTATCTTGGATTATATACTGTACTATTACATATAAAATATCACTTACATTTTCTTAAAATTCTGTTCATTTAATACAGAGATATTTTTGAAGAGTCCATTTATTTCCTTCCTAAAGTTGCCTGCTCCCAATCAGTTCTAACATCTGCAACTGTTATCAGAAGTGTAAAAAGTAAACAATAATACGGATTGAATGGTAGAAACCAATCCCAAAGAAAAAGAGGAATTCATCTAAACTTTTAAGAAATAACCAGACAAGTACAGAATCATTTTTCCAGTGGTGAATCAGAGGGACTAGTACAGGTGGTCCAAGTCTAGTTTGGTTGTCATTCCCCAAGTGACACGTTACCTTAGAGCTCTCCATCTATTGTAAATAGTAAAGTTCTCATACAAAAATGGTGGTGAAATGGGGTTTGCAAGGACAGTCAGGCAAGAGAAACAACTGTGCACATAAAGTCCAAAACAACATTGATGGCAGGCATGAATTTATTTCACACGACAGAAAACACAGCTCCGACGTGGCAGAGTACCAGACACAACAGTAAGCTGACGTGGGTTTCTGCTACACTGTTTGTTTCGAACCCCGTTCCCAGCTAGATCAGAGCTCAAGGTCAGTTTTCTTTAGGCATGTCAGTCGAGAACTTGTTATGAGTGCATTTTTATGATAAACTTTTTCCATGGATACCATAATGGGAAGTTTTAATGTTTAATAACAACGGTTTGAATCACGCTGATAGATCCCAAGGTTTTTTAAATTCTTCTTCTTAAAGATTAAAACGTAGGGATTTTATAATAATAAATCCCGCAAATTGATCTGTCAGGAAATCCATGGGCAGAAATCGTTCAAACCCTCCATCATATCCGCTTTAGACAAAAATTAATTCCACCATGACAATGATTGAAAGTTACAGGTTAAGCCCAATCCAGATTCTCACCTCCGAAAAAAGATGATTTCATATCATGGTCAGAAAATGATATTACAGTATTTTAGCTGTATTCACCAATCCCCACTACCGCCAGCCCATTATAGTTTTAAACAACGGAATTCATGGAGTAAGAAGAATGGTAAAACATGAAAAAGAAATGATAAAGGCCCAGGGGTTTTAATAAACTAGGTACACAATCAGTTCGGAGTCACCTCACCAGTCCAAGTTTATCCAATCCTCTATTGTTTAGTTTTTGTCATGGTTATTATGAGATTTACAGAGAGAGATTGAATAGACCCTGTTTCCCCTTAAAAGCTCGAGCGTACGAGCAAATTTAAGCTTTGTTGGTTGGAGAATCCAACAAAAGCGTTTTGTAGCAGACCAAGAAAAAGCTAGGGGCCGCTTTTTGATTCTATTGATTGCCAGCCCTCTGAGAGGGTCAGCCCACATCCTCAGTTCTGTCTGTTTATGCCTAGAATCTTTTTTTCCCAAAGACCCAAATGATTTTTCATGCTAAAATAGGCCTTGGCCTCGGCAGAGTGTGAATGATTGCTGAAGTGAGAAGACATGAATGATAATTCATGGAACATTTCTCCCTCCAGCCAAGAAGCATCCAGAGACATCACCAGGGAAGACCACTGGAGGCATTTCGACAACTCTGTGAATGCAGTGTCCTTTGGGTTTGTGGCAACTGCCATTCTGATTTCCATGTTTTTGGTCATGGCCATTTTCGAGAGGTTTCTGAGGCCGAGGCCCTCCTTTTCATCAGCTCAGGATAGTAACACCGGGAATAGGTCACTGCAGCCCATGGATGTCAGAGTTGGAATGCGGTTCTTGGATAAGTTGGACGATTCTAACACTGTGAGTAGCTTCTGGAATGTGTTTTTCGTTCATGGAAGTTTTGTACGAATCCGGTTATGAAAGAATACATCTGATTTTAATTTATAGTATGTTAAGGGCCCGAGTTTATAATCAGGTAAATGCTTCTGAATAGGAGATAGTGGAGCGCTTGACTCTCTGTGGATGCGGTAGATAAGCATTTCTGCATCTTGGACTAAGCCCAACAGGGGAAAATCATAAATTCTGGTATATTTATTTGGTCATTTAGCTTTTTGTGTAGTCAATAGGTGGGGAACTGAATCCCCAAATTAATTTTAGTCCTGAGAGAATGGGAGTTTTCTGAGATTTGCCATTTCTAAAGAGAGGCATTCTCTGCTGAATATGCAGAAGCCAAATTCCTTTAAATGAAATAAGCAAGCCAAGCATAGATGAGAATGGCCTTAATTTCTTCAAAAGTGTGTTATGCGATAAGCGGTCCGCGGATATCTGCTTGTATCTGTGCTTCTCAAATAAGATGCAACAACCATATGTCACAAGATTTTGTTAACTTTGGAATCAAAATACCTGTTTGGTATTAGTTCCAAGCAGCCCTAGAAACTGGAAGGCCTTTATACCTGTCAAATTCAGTCATCAGACGTAATATCACGCAGGCCTTGAGTGCTAGCCACCATGAGCATCTGTAACACGAGGAGTTTTGCAGTCTGTTCAGGTGAAACTACTTTGCGGATTGAAATCATCACCCTTAGTTTATAACTTTGTAGTGCTACCTCCGTACACAGTATATTGAGATTGCTGCTACTTTGATTTTTTAATGTAGTTCTCTATACCTCAGTTTTCTGTAAAGAGGGAGACAGGCAAATGTCTGCATTGTGCAGCTCTATGCGAATTGTATTGAACATATAAGGCCAGACTGTACATTGTGTTTGCATTAAAGCAAATTTAGCAGCTTCTTTCTTTCTTCTTCTGAAGGATCCATGGGTTTTGCAGAAATATATGGTTGTTCTCAAGTGTTTCTTAGGTAGGTCTACATTAGCACACAAGTTGGAACGGCAGCTAGTATGTGTAGAATCTGGGAAGAAGATTGGTGGATTGTAGAAGTCTAGGGTTTGCAAGAAAGTGGGTAGTTTTTAAATAAAATCGTGTACGTTTGATCATGATGGGGGTTTGTGTAGATCCTGTCTTATAAAATCCGGTACGTTTGATCATAATGAAAGCTTGTGTAGATCCTGTCTTTTACATATGTTGTCTTGTGCTAATGTCAGTCGCAGTGAGTGACTATGAATGATGTTGAAGGAATTTTAGGGGAAAAAGATTTAAAATGTCACAGTTTAATCTGAATGCCCCCTTGAAAATTGGACGAAATGGTACTGTGAAATCAGTAGGCTCCTAATAAATCTGTTCTGCTTGGTTGGAAGCATTTTCAGAGTTT
>JAGRRI010030390.1:0-20807 GCA_018584345.1 Thuja plicata
TTGCAAAAATAAGAAAAAGGTTGTTAATATCACAATATTTAATGTTTACAATTAATAAATATTAATCATTATAGCAATACTAACCTAGATTTATATTGTAGGATGGCGGTGGATGTCGCTACTTTCAATGGGCCGACGATGCCCCATCTTTGTCTACATCATCTGCACCATGTACACATATACCTATTGCGGTTGATGAGTGCAAGTCTTGCAAGGCGCTCAAGACATCTATGGCAAAACTGGAGGCTACCTATAAAGCCAATGTTAAGTTTCTACGATATTTTGGTTGTGCTCTAATTGCACTACTTTGTTGGGCCATTCAGCATAAATAGCTATATATATACTGTGATGAGGACTGCAAGACTTATTTAATATCGAGCAATTCAATGATTATTTATATTTTTATGCAAACACTTGTATGTCTCAATTCCAACTCATCCTTACAATATCATTGTGCATTCCTAATTTTATTTGGTATATAGTCTCGATGTCATATAACTTTACAATCAGCATGTCTGTTTCCATATCAAATAAAAACGAAAATATGATGTATTTGTCATTTGTGAAAGATTAAATATGATATTCTATATAAATTTAAAATATAATCTAATAATTAGTAAAAATGAGATCAACATATATTTTATGAGCATAAGCATGAAAAAATTGCAAGCAAGTGAGCTGTCCTTTCCAAGTTTTATCCGCGAATATAGAAGCACATGTATGATCAGAAGCGCAATTAAAAAAAATTTTAAAAAAAAAAAAAATGGACAAAATAAATCACAATATAAATTAAACATTATTCAATAATAATTTAAAATTATAAAGTCTTTGTCGAATTCCAATTCCAATTCCAATTCGAAATGTAGAACCAAACATAGAACATGGAGTGTCTAATTCCAATTCCAATTCAAAATTGTGAACCAAACGCGGAAGTTGGAATTTGTCAGTTCCAATTCCAATTTCCAAATTGGCAACCAAACGCAGAAGATGGATTGACTAATCCATCTTCCAGGTCAACCAAACAGTCCAAATTATAACCCGAAGATGCAAAATCAGAATTTCAAAACCTGGTTTTGTGATAATAAGGTTGAGTCAAATTCCAACTCCCCAAACAAACAGGGCCTAATTGTCAATGGGAATTAAGTAGGTATAGCACAAGTAGATGAGGTGAGAGCCATGAGTATCCTTTAGCAAGTATGTAACTCCGCAAATGAGCGTTTAGATACCATTTCCAATATTTCCACTAACGTTTGACACAACACATTCCCAATTTGAGCAATAATAATGGGGAATCCAATCTGCAATCAACTGGTGAGTCCCCTAAACTTGATTGGAGAGTTTGAATTTCTCTTTCAAATTTGGCCAAGAGAGGAAATAATTGGTCGAATGGATGAGATCCATCAAAAATCTGATTCCTCTTTTATAGAATCACAAAGCTCTAATACAAGGTGAGAGCCATCAGCCTCCCTTAAATGCTAAATAATTGGGACCACAAAATGGAGTATTGATTAATGGACAGACCATTGCAAATATCATCTCCATCCGTATGTAGACATGGCTTAAGAGCTTCCCAAGCTTTCCAAATGCTTTTGATGACATAGTTCCTTGGATTTGAACTAACTCTTTCATGGTAAAGAGAGTGTCAATGTCCAAACCCTTCCAGGCTATATGACCATGAGGGAAGCCAAAGAAAATGCAGTGGCAAACAAGAATTTTCTAAGCTTTGTTACCAATGAGAGACGTAATTATCCATCTAGCGCATATAAGGCCAGAGCTTGTTGACAAACACAAATTAATCCCAAACTGCCAAATTCCCACAACAAACAACAAAATTCCCAAGCCACACAATAGAAACCATGACAGCCCTAACTAGAGGCCCAACGGAAACCTCTAAGGAGAATTTCAACCTTCAAATAGGAGGCCTTAGGAGGAGCCCAACATGTGTGGTACCTAAAAATTTTGAACATATTTGAAACTTCCCAATCATAGAGAGGTTTGGTGATTCACCATTGAAGTTTCTTCTCAATTCTTGTCATAGCTCAAAAACACTGACTTGGAAAGCAAAAGGTATGCCTATAAACCTAAGAAATTATCAATGCTCAATCTATTTCCACTGGAATGAGGCCAACTAGGCAAGATTGGGTAAGAAATACTATCTGTGACAAAGGGTTTTATGCCATTAAATGTTGGAGTCAGTCACTTGGCAAAAAATCTCAACTCTTGAGAGCCTAATTAAAGTTCTCTTCTTCACGACAGTGGCAAATGTCTAGATGCTTTATTTCCTATTATGTCATATTTTTTAATAAGCAAATGTCTAGATGATTTACATCTTAATATGTCAAAAAACTACTTATTAATATGATGCAAGTCCCCGTACAATATTTCTTAATGTAACAAAAACTCAATGCACTCAAAATAGTATCACTTTCAAGAGGTCCTTCCAATATATACAACCCCACCCTATGATACAATTTTAAGAAAAAGAAAGAATACCCATAACTTAAGGAGGACCCATACCATACTAGACTCCACCTAGTCTACCTTAATAACTAGAGAAGCTCCTATCCATTTCTTCGGAGCATGGAGGAACAGCCCAAAGATATAGGTTTCAATAATATGAAAAAAGATAACGTTTGGTTTTTTTCTTTAATAAAATTCTCAATGCTTTCTTTCTCAACATGACAAATACTCAATGCCAATTAAAAAAAAAGAAACAGAAGTTAGTCCAAAGTAGGAAATAAGAATAACTTTATATGGCAAAAGTTGCTGCCACGCTAAAATAGGACTGTTAAGTAGGAGGCAGGTTTTGTCTGCTGCTTTTGCATTGATTAGTATGTTGTTTTTAGCCTATTTACCAATGTTAACTGATTTGGGACTTTGATTTCCAAGGAAATTTCTTGAGTGAACTCCTAGTACAACCACGAAGGGAGGCAGCCTGTTATTTTAGTGAAACAAAATTTAACTTAAGTGTTAGTGGGAGAACATAAAAAGGCATGAGTATCTAGCTTATTTAATGTTAGTGAGAGAAAATAAAAAGGCATGAGAGGCATTTTTCATCTCTTCATTGCAAAACGAAGGACAAGGCAAACCAGCATGTTTGGCTGCAACAATTCAATAAACATAACTCACAGGAAATGCCAACAGAAAAAAGCACTCAAGTGTGCCAACAAAAGCAGAAGCTTTCATGCTTCTTACAGAAAATTTCCAATGGAGATGCATATTATATCATTAAGATAGAAATGTTAAAAAGCGGGAAAAAAAATCAGCCATCAGCTACTTAGGGCATTAATACTTGTAGGCTCCATACTACATAGATTTTAACTTTAAGACCAGAAAGATACATTTGATTAAGACATGAAAACCTAAGGAAAATATTCACTAATTTGAGAAAAGCAACTTTGCAAACAACATTATTTCTTCTGCCAAATGTCATTGAGATCACTAGAACATTGTCTGCAGGTGAAATATAAAAAGTACCCTAAGGATATAATCTGCCATATTAAAGGGGGTGTATTGAGCTTTGAATCCCCTATTTGAGACTGAACCAATGCATGTTGATTTCAGAGTAGCATGACTCTTATCTCAGGGAAGATCAGCAAACAAAATAGCCAAGAGTGAATTTCACTATGACCAATTGAAAAAACGTGTACAAATTTAAGTAATAAGCAAAAACTTCAACACAAAACTAAGCCCAAATCAGGATATAGCAAATGCATTGTTTGAGATCAATACGGACAGAAACTGCACTACTATAAACTCAAAAAGATTAAAATTGTCTTTGGCCATATCATTTTTAAGAATCACATGATATACCACATCGATGATTAACTTATTAAGTTATAATCTTGGGTTAAAATATCCTATTCTGAAGCTGATAGTGAATTCCCAAAGGATACACTTTTAAAATCTCAACGATAAGTCAGTTGATAAAGGCATCAAACCGCTATCTGAGAGGAAACCCTCACAGGAAATGCTAGACGGCACTATATGGGAGCAAAAAAGATGATAAAGAAGGCAAGGAAGCAACTCAGTATTCACTTGAAAATCTTAGAATCAACAAAATGTCATTTTCTATGGCTGCTGTTGGCTTGGTAATTGTTGCTGATTTTGCTGATAATTCAGAGGCCTCCGAAACAACATAATGTGGGGTTCAGGACGATGAATGGCATAGTGTACCCATCCACGAGACTGTTGAACTCCAATAGCTCTCCACTCATTCTAAACAAAAATAAATGAAAGCATTAACACGCATACTTGAACACGATGCATTGTGTTAGAAAGAACAACTAGAGCAACATTTTTTCAATGGGACTTGAATAAACCAGCTGGTATGATTACCTCTGCAAGTAGCCGATTCTTTGGAAGCAACTTTGCAATCTCCGAAGGAAGAATCACATGTCTAGAGACATACAATATAAAGGCATAAGGAAAAGGTTTTATCTAGAATGAAGTTCATCCAGAGGAAGCAAAATTTTAATTGTAGCCAAACAGAAAAGGAAGCATTCCAATATAGACACGGTAACATAGACAAATTCCTTTGATATAAACATTTGCAATATGAATATATACATGTGTAGGTGCAATTGAATGTGTATGAATAAGCCTAATTGTAAGCACATCCATTCATATGAGAGTAAGCAAATCCCAAATGTCAGTGTAAGAGTGTTTTCAAGGTAAGTGCATGCATGTGCATATGAAAAAAGAAAAGGAGCACAAACAAGGCAGTTTGTCACTTTTCAGTAATAAAAATTAAATCATTACCAAACAAAATTCAGTTTATAGGTCTCACTAAGATGATACAAATTGATGCAAATTTTAAAATACAGGGAATATGTGTGTGTGCACGTGTGTGCACACTTGTGAACTGTTGTGAACCTATACATACATAAAAAGAGTTCATCTAGGCCAAATTATATCTTGGTTCTAGCAATCTACGTTATATATGCATTATTGATGTAAAAGGAAAAGAAAGACCCAGATACTTTTTCCTTTCTCTTCAAACAGACACACAGAATAGAACAAAACATAACTTGCAGTTTTGTCTAACATAGAGCTCTAGGCTGTGCAAATTCATCCAAGCCTGAAAAAAATGTTAGCTTAAACAAAAACAAAGAGAGATACGAACATAAAAACCTATAGTTAAAGAGCGCAAGGTCTGGATAGAAACCTGTACTCGAAAGTATCATCAAAGTATTTCTCAGAATACCGAATATCAGGCATGTTGATGAAGTGGAGATCTGCCAAAATTTGAGCCAAGAAAAGGACTTAGATCCTAAACATCAAAATCCATCTTGCAGAACAAAGCAATAAATGGAGTGATCTATAACGACATTTGCATAATCATCACAAAATATCTATATGGATTTTAACTTGATTTCTCTAAATTCCAAACATACTGATCTGGCAATGAAACTGACTACCTGAACAAAAGAGTGATAGATCTTCAGATCCCACTATTGCATTTATGCTACTTCGAAGAAACATAAAACATGTCACTATCCAAATAGAAAATAAAACCCAAAAAATCTTCTATTACAAAATCCAATCGGGAACACCAATGATTTGTGCTTGAAGCTGAATCGAAATGCATTATATTTTTGGTGAAATTGGAAAATAAAAGCAAATTAAGACCCTTATAGATGTACTGACTAAAAAGGGTCAAGTAGCAATAAGGAGAGAAACCTTAAAGGGAAGTGGAAACCACCACTCTATAGCAGTTTTCTGATATGGCTGCTGAAGGCAACCCAGGAGCTGTTGGAGGTGGAGCAATTTTTGATGGTTGGTGGGCCGGGTCTATGAGTCTGAATAATAATTTGCAGATTGTGAAGTTTGAAGCAACTCCAAGATTTCTAATAATGTCATCAAAATATTAAGTTGTCAACCCTAAAAACTCAATTTAGTTGCCCGTGGCATGATTGCTGGAAGATAAAAGTTTCCACACAGCACAGTGCCATTGTCTAGTTACTTTCCACAAGCTGTTGGGGGTGGAGTAGTTCATAAACACTGGATTTATAACCCTGGTGAGCACCAACAAACAGATTATTATTGTCAACTCTCTTTTCAAACCTTCTAAACACCATCTACCATTGAAGAACACGTGGAAAATACAGCTAAACATGGTCAAGAACGTCAACATAGCACGAAAACATCACAACAGGCAATCAAACACATTGCAAGCAAAGTGAGACACCATTGCCAGATGCGGAAACCCTTAAGTGGTGAATAACTCCAGGAAGAGTGTGCTACAGCATCTCGCTCACTATAACAGGCATCAAGTACAGAGATCATATCACCTTATGGCTGACTGGTGACCATACAATGGCTGCGAATTGCCCCTTCATACCTGCTCTGTCCTCTGAAACCATGAAACTTATCTCCACACATTAGATCTCGCAAAACAAGCATAGAGAAAGTTACAACAAAGAGCCAACCCCTCAAACATGATGTTTACTGCATATATGCGGTGACCTCTCTCTATAAATATATGCATATGTATAATATATAATACAAACATATATATATAATATATAATACACACATACACGTATATATATGTATATTTGTTTATACATAGATATACATGTATATATGTGTACATATATGTATGTATGCATGTGCATATACAGATATATATATATAGTATGTATATATACATTCATACATACCCCCACACACAGATACATGTACACATACACATTACATATGTTTACATGTATGTATGCATGTGTGTATATACATATATATTTATGTACATACATTTAAATGTGGTATTTTTCAAGGAAATGAAAGAGACTTGATTTAATCAGACAAGTGATAAAATTTGTAAAATAAATTATAATAGAAGCTCACTTATGCTTTAAGGAAGATATTTACTGAAAGCATTCATCAGAAAGCATTGAAAGAAGAAATGAAAGAGACTTGATTTAATCAGACAAGTGATAAAATTTGTAAAATAAATTATAATAGAAGCTCACTTATGCTTTAAGGAAGAGATTTACTGAAAGCATTCATCAGAAAGCATTGAAAGAAGAAATATAACACGTTTCAAGTTTGCATTGACGTAGTTGCTAAAATTGCCATTGTTGGATAGAATTTGATATTCGGGTGCTCATGGCTGTCATTGTTTGTTTAGTAAATTTGAAATCTTATCAAAGTAGAATGTTATTCTTGGTCTTGAGTTTACTCATGGAGCTACTGGCTTGATTATAAGAATCTGGGTCCTCTTCAATGCATCCAAAGAAACCTTCAAAGGTTAAATGAAACCCTTCTTAACAAGGTAAAAGCTGTATTGAAATTCTATGATCTGATTCTAAACCTATCGATCAATTCTAAGTTGATAATTACTGATATTGTTTATAAATTATAACACTTAGTCGCTATGCAGGAAATATTAGTTGTTGTGCAAGAGATTTATTTGTCATGTAATGCTCATAATTCAGTGGGAAAAGATTAATAATCACTGTACAAGTATCTCCTTTGTTGTGCAAGGAGATCTCTTTGGTTGCACAATAATCTTTGTCATTTGATATGTAAATAGTCTTCTATGGTAAAATCAAACCTCTCCTAAACCAAGTCAAATAGTTCAAACATTATGATTAATGTAAGCTAATAAAGGGAAGTATGCAACTAGTCAGTAGACCAACATACATCTATCCATCAATTGGGTGTGACTCTATGACTTTCTTTGCATAGGTTCTACTATTATTGGTCAAGATATCTCAAGATCTTAAAGCTCGCTTTAGTATTTGACAGATTGAGAAAATTAAAGGATTTATGAACTAGTTGCAAAGACTATATTATAATCCAGTTAATGGAAATTCATGTGATGGATATCAATGTTTAGTTGTTACTTTTATACTTTAGGAGAAAGCATGCAATAAAAAGGATTAAACTAATAAAAGAGACAGGTTTGGTTTTTGCCAGTTCTTACAGGATATAGACTCCTACAATCCCTTATTCAACACCAAATACAAGAAAAGTATGTGAATTATGACTTTTCAACTTCCAAAACCCTTCAAATATTGCTGTATGGATGTATCAAGACAAATTCGACACTTTTGTTAATGAGAGTTTGCTGCTTACTAATGAATTTACAAGGCTGAACAATCACTCACCATAGTATCTTACACATTTGCCACAACATGTGACACAGTAACCACAATGTTTAGTGAGTTAGCCTCCTACACAAAGATACACTCACCAAACTTGGTTTTCCACTTTTATTTTGCATCTACAACTTGATTGAAGCTTGACAGAGATGTTCAAAACCACCTTTGCTTCTCTCCAAACCACTTCACATCTGCCATTCAGCTGATTTCAACTTGTTTGACTATGAAATTGGTTTCCATGCTCCTTAACAGTTGACACCTTGTGCCCCTAGCGACAAGGTCTCAAAGACCTCCAAAATGTTGCTTTAACAAGCAAGCATACAACCATTGAATTGAGCTGAGATACCTTCTATGTTGCTTCCCATGATAAAAGATGAGTGTATCTTCACTATTGTTTAAACTTTAGGGCATGAGTGTGTCAAAAAAATGATCCCTCCTAACACTCTAGGTGTATCTACGTAACCCCTTAACAAGTCTACTAAATAGACAACTTAAGTCCAATGGTTGTGTTTAAAAGGGTAAAAGAAAATGTATTTTTTCTACTTTTTGATTGGTGTGGTCCATGGATCCCCTTGGGTTTTCCCAAGTCTAGCTTGAGTTCGCCCAAGGCACCCTATGGGTTCTTCTACTAAGAAGCCATAAAGAATCCAAGGTGCTCAAGGCAAGCCCCAAGCCATCTCGACTCTAAACCAAACACATACAAGTAGGGGGGATTATACAAAACTCTGCAACATAGGAATAAGGAATTAAAACCCTCAAAACAACACACTAAACCAACAAAAGTTATAAATTGGTTAAGTTGAAGCTAAAATACACATTACTAGCAATGTTTTACCAATTCAATATTGGTGTGATGCCTAGAGGACCCATTCATATTCTAGTTTGCAACTCAATTTGGGTGCGATGGCCTAGAGGACCTCTTCACATTCTGGTATGCAATTCAATCTGCCTTTACAAATATGTATAATCATGTATCTATGTCATATGAATATTACAAATTCATCAACATCTTCAATTTTTTCCCACATTTCCTTTCATTCATATGTCTAAGACTCTAAGGAGGTGAAATCCCAATCTTTCTCATAAAGGACTTCAAATTCCATGAGCATATTGAAATGCTCAGAGAAACAAAGATTCTTTCTAGCATGATACTAGCTTACCAGATTCAAAACCAAATATAATATTCTCTCTAAACTCAAGGTAATGCTATAAGCCCGCAACTACCACAAATTACTTCACATTGCACTCTGTATAAACAAGGAATTCATCCAAGAATCAATACAACACTAAGCCCTTTCAACATTCCCAGTGTCATCAATTATCCTCTCTTTCCCTAAATCCTACAAACATGTAATCAAAACTAGACCATAGGTATGCAAAGAAATTGAAAATCATTCCAAGGTGGATTTGAACAACATAAAAGTAAAGAGAGAAAAGTTGAAACGGCTGTGAATTTTAAAAAATTGAGTCAACTAAACTGAAGATTTATGATCCAAAGGTCAAAGAAAGTAAATGATCTTTGAATTCAACGTTAACAAAACTTTTACATTTTTAGTATTTTATTATTTATAATTATAATTTCAAATAATATATGATTCTTTTACGCTACATACATTTTAAATTTCCAAAGCCAAGATGGATAGAATCAATGCTAATGCTAATTTTGCTTTGAAAAATGAAATTGACGAGGCAAAGCAATTGATTGCACGCAGCCAAACATAAACCCCAAGCACAGCCACAAACAGTTCAACTACAAGTGCACTGAATAATTGTCCTTCAGAATTGTTCAACAATATGCCAATGGATCATTTAACAAGAAAAATCATTTACAACAGTTATTGACACAAATAAAGTGTCTCATTCAGGTGGATTCAGAAATGGAAATGCAACATTTGCTTAGTGAGGTGGGATGGAAGAATGACAAGGACCAATGCACATCTTTACATACTCCTAGTAAAGGAGATGGACCTTGTAAGAAATTCTAACTTGAAATGAGGACTGAGATGATTAAATTATTTCTAATACACTGAGAATTTCAGGTGTTCATTTCCATCATTTGAAATGAGTGCAATGGAGTCAAGGGGGAAACGGAAAGCTACAAATTCATCCTCACGGACCTCACTAAATCCAATCACGCATATGTTCAATATGCAAGGAAGGCAAGCTGGAGATGAGGCCATTACCAATTTCTATTTTGGTAACAGCAGTCCTTAATATGTTGCTTGATCTCCTCTATACAAGAAAATGCTTGACAAGGTAAGTGAAGTTGGTCCTAGTTATGTGGATCTTAGCAAAACTCAATTGAGAACCACTCTCTAGGAAAAAGTTATTCCAAGGTTGACTCATTGATAGAGGAGAAGAAAACCAAATGGGTGACACATTGCTACAACAAAATAATGGATGGGTGGACAAATATTAGACATTATCCACTCATTAATATTATATTTTCATGCATTGATGTACCTTACCTCTTGTGAACAATTGTTTGGTCAAGGCAACTTAAAGATGTTGACTTTCGCTTTCAAATGTTGAGAAAGGCCATTGTGTAGGTTGGTCCACAAAACTAACTTGTCGATTCAGGTTCGGGTTTGAAGAACCGGTTCGCCGGCATGGCAAAATTTTGAAATGGGGTTTGGGTTTGTAGTACAGAAACATGTAAAAGCCTAAAAGCATGAATTAAGATTAGAATGTCACATAGTATCATAAAACAAAAAAAACATCATAAACTTGTAATCATAGCATCATATCAACATCAAAATATTAAAATAATAATATTGAGTTCAAGTATCATTGTTTCAACTTTCAACAATTGGAACTTCATACTAAGTTTCAATGATCCAATGGATTATCTAAATCTTCTTCTTCTTCTTCATCAATGGCATTAGTTGATTCACAAATAGTGCCAATGCCAATGTGATCAGCTGCACTAAAAACATTCTCACTTTCCAAGTCCTCAAATGCTTATTACTTTTTCACTGTATAGATATCTTGTTTGCTTGTAATTAACATCCTAATTCAAAAATACTAAAAAGTAGCTTGCAACTCCTTTCACCTATTGAAGATATTGTTTAATGTTTAAAATATAATTTATCACTATAGAGAGCTTTCAATTAATTGGACAAGGGTCATTATGAGCAATTGGATATAAAAATTTCGTAAGAAGAAATCTTGAGGCCTAGTTTTATTTGATGTAATAAATATATGAGCTTCAAAAAAAATTGTTTTGTAATGTTTAAGATCTTATTCTCTGTAATAATCGTTTCCTGCACTAAAGTATAGAATGTTTCTCAGTGGATATGTACCTGGTTCGCACTTGGTCTACCTGGGTCTGCCCCGATTCAACCCTGGTTCGACTTGGGTTCAGCCCAGACAAACCAGCCTGCCTAGGAACAGACCCTGTCCAAACCCACAAGTGAACCAGACCCGAACCCAAACCCGGATCCGGTTCGAATCGGACCAGTACCAAGGTCCCAGGCAAGCGAACCAAACTTCCTAGCCACAAAATATAGTGCAAGTAACTACTGATTCGGCAAAACATTTGTAGGGAAGCAATTATATTGATTCAATTTAAATATAAGCACATCTAGAACAATGCACTCAAATAGACAAAAAGATAGGGTGAATTCAATAGGTTATGATGGATGCAAGGGATGTGCAAATGTTTATTTGCAACCACCACACTTCACTAGCATTGTTTCACGTCTTTGCAAATAAAGAATTCCTCAAACTAGTTGATACTTGACTTGATTCCTATTTTGTTCACTGGAGAGGATACTTGAGTTGCAAGAGTCCTTGCAACTTATGGCTATGACACAAGGTTGGAATAGGCGGAAGGAGTCAAAGACTAGGAAGGGAAGGGGATGGAGATTGTGATCAATGATACTTTTTGATCAAATATGAGATACAACACATTTTTTGTACAACTTGTTTTCACTATCATCCAATTTGAGGATTCTACTAATCCTAGTCTTAAGGAGATCTATGAGTGCATTGATGGCATGCTTAGCCAAATGAAGGCTACCATTTGAGTGGAAAAACCCACCCTGGAGTTGTACAATGAGCATATTCACCCTATCATGGAAAAGGTGGGAGAAATTGAGCACCCCTTCACACATGGTTGCATATTCCTTGAATCCAAAATGGTATGTGGAAAGAGTTGATAAAATTCTTCCTATCGATGATCAAAAGGTGAGGAATGGCCTCATGAAGGCTTTCAAAAAAATGTATAGTTTAGAGGAAGCTTCATCAATCAAATGAGTGGATTAAGTTCATCCAACTAAATAGCTAAAAGACTTCAACAAGGATTGATAGACACACTTTGGCACAATCCAAGCAATTAGTTGGTGGACAATCTATGGACCTCCAAGAACCATGCACACTCTTTCCATTTGCCTGTTCTCACAAGTTTCTAATTTCTATACTGCTGAAAAGAGCTAGTCCACATATAGCTTTATCCACTCTTTACGGAAGAAAAAGCTTGCCTTGTGAGAGTGAAAAAACTCATAGCAGTGCATAGTGTTTTGCATCTATCTGATCACAAAGACACCAAGATATAAGTAGAGCCCAATGCAAAGGTGGGATGGAGACCCCGAAGAGCCACAACAACTTGATGATAACCACAATGTGTAGATGGGGTTGGAGGACATAATTCCACTTCCTCCCAACAATTTCAATAATGAGGAGCTTCCCACGTAAGACACTGCAAATGATGATGATGCTGAATTTTGAGCTTTTTTGTCGAACCAATACAGCTATGGATATTATTTATGGCAATTCAATTTCGCTATTTGTCATTTTGATGATTGTTACTTGTATAATGACACTGTAGTTGATAGTTTGAGCTTTCAGATTATAACTATTTGAACAATTCAATTTGAAATGGATTCTGATTTGCAGCTAATTATGATGATTCACGAATGATCACTTATATTCAAATTATTACATTTCATCATTTTGATGTATGGTTCACAATTTCAATTGCGCCTTGGCATCATTTAGTTTAAGTTATGATTTAAGATTTATCAATTTGAATTATAAATTACCTGTATTTCTTTTTTATGAACTTTTTTTTAATCAAATTTTTTTATTATTTTGTCATCCCCTTAACATACCCCTCTGACCCCAAATTTTTGGAATTATCTTATCCTCCCCGAAAACCCAATCCCCTGTACAGGAAATTCTGAGCACTGTAAATAACCCAGTGACACAATGACCTCTGATGCTTATGATACTGCAATGTTGAATCCGAGGAAAATGAGTGTGCTTGATCTATATCAAGATTTATCTATGAATTCTAGACCTTTGGTATCTTTCTTAAAGATGCCTAGGTTACTGTGTTCAGAAATTCTGAACCTCCAACAGTTTTGAAATTGGGGAAATTGAAGTTGTATTCTGCTTCTCATCTCATAATTATGATAAATACATAAAATGTTTTATGCGGGCAAGACATCATCTATACTCATTTCTGCTGATTAATAAGTCAGCAACCATGATGCGGTCCATCATTGCAAAACTGTAATTCTGTTTTCAAATAATAGAAGAGCTACTAATCTGGCAATATGAAAAAATTAAGACGCTGACAGGACACTACTTATAGTGTAAGACAAAACATTATTATCCATTTGACCATTATCTAGATAAAGCAAATGACGTGAAAATAACCAAAAATAACTAAAATTCGAACATGGCGTTCTGTATACGTGCCCTGAGCTAATGTGGAGAAACAAGAGATAAGCTAAGGATTTGTTGTGAAAAGATACGTGCAGACTCCAAAGAGTGTAATTGAAGTTCAAGCTTTTCCGCTGAACCCAATAGGACAATACATAAACATTGGAATATAGCTTACACTGGAATGTGACTGGGGTACTTTGCATGAGTAAGAATCAATATGAGAATGTGCTGCAGGCGAGATTTTGTGGGTACATTAAGTCACAAGGTTCACATCTTATGAAAGTGGAGCAAGCTTCCGTGACAGATTTAAATTTTCAGAATGCGGCTTAAATCTTTAAAACTGACCCCCAACACCAAATCGCAGCCTAGTATTACCCTGCACTAAACGCATCTCAAGCTTATCTTTGGACTAAATGCCGCCCAAGCTTACCCAAAATAGTTTCAACGTCAGAATGTCGGGCGAGCTTAAGAATGTGTCGCACAACAGACCAAAATGCAGTCCAAGATTGGCCAACAAAAACTTACAAAGAAAGAACAAAATGCGTCCTACTCCCACCCCACAACAAAACGCAGCTCAAACATATCCAACACTGAATCAAAAATAGCTCAACAGGAAAAAATAATTAAATTCTGGGTCATATCCAACACTGAATCAAATTGATAGAAAACAAATTGAAGTTTCATGAACTGAACTATAAGTAAAATGAATGAATGCCAGATTATTGTCCTACTTTACCCGCATTCGACAAGGTGTACAAAACCCCAAATTCAAGAAAGCGTAACAAAATCAGTATATTAAAGATTTGAGTTACAGGCATTTGAAACTGAGCTCCTAAGGTGAAAAGATTAATAAGAAACTGCCAACCTGATAATCAAACAAATCGCTCCTTCTGAAAAAGAAACTCCAGAAAGTTAGGCTCTGGAAAAGTGAAAAGTACACTGGTTTGAAGTGATTTAACGACAAAAGCCAAACGTTTCGAGCTCACAAATGAGGCGGGTAATAATTTATAGGCGTTGCTAATTTGTAAACGGAAGAGGGAAAGTGAAATTTGAACACGGGCAGGTAACTTTGAAAATTTATCATAATATGGGCACCAATTGAAAAATGAAGATTTAAAGCATAATAGAAGGTTTCGAGTTTTTGGTTATCAAGGTTAGATGAAATTAGAATATATATATATATATATATATATATATATATATATATATATATATATATATTCAGATATTAAAAAAAACTTTAAAAGTAAATTATATGTATATTATAAAATATAAGATAAGATTGTTTAAATAGTTTTAGTAGAGAAATATATAGAAATGAGCAAAATATTTTCAAAAAATATCGACAAGTAATTCTATGATGCAAGCAAAAGATCAAAGACAGCATCACCACTCAGTTCAACTTTTAATCTCCCAACAAGACATACCAACTTCTTCAAGGATTGATTGTCATGTTTCATAAGCCCTACTAGGGAACACTATTACTATAAACAAGCATCACCTTCACTTGTGTCGACCTGGTCATAGTAGAATCATCTAAATCATTGAAGTGGGATGTCTTTGATTAATTCAACATGCCTCACCGAATAAATTCAATAAATCATGATCTAAACCTAGCAAGGTATAACCTGTTGGCATATCTGATGCAGTGATGGCAAGTGAGTTTTGGAGATGTCATGATGTAGATTTGATTACAGGATTATCAGATATTATGTTGTCATTGATGTCAACTATTGACTTTGTGTTCTTAGTATGTTGCCAAGCATAGTTGTGATGAATGATGAGTTGTCGTGAGTTTCAGTGGTTGTTATCTTTATGGGAGACTTAGGTGTGTCTCTAGAAATCTAATGCATGACCGCTAATGTTGAAGTGATCTTATGTGGAAGTTGTGATCGATTGAAGTATAATAGTGCAATTGCTAGAATAGTTAATGGTGATTTGAATGTCTTGTCAAATCATTGTCATATCTCGTGGTGTGGTCACAGGACATCTAGTGGTCAACAATGTTCAGATACTACAGTTGTAATTGCAACTAATTTGAATGACCGGTGTGAAGGACAGATGATCGGTGAGCAGAGACGGAGTTGTTTTTAGGTTACAAAGTTTGTCTTCTTGAGCATCAGTTGATAAATCTTTGATCGGTGATCAGTGTTGAGGTTGTGATGGAATCAGTTGAGTCATTCATGATCTGGTGACGTGTTTTCATGATTGGAGGTGATGATCCGGCATCACATTATTCGATGCTAGCATGTGGAGAAGATTCTTGAGGAAACTTATCTTTGGTCAAAACGTGTTTGACTCCTTGACACAACATTTTATGTAAATCATTGTATTGGCTGACGCGGTCTTGAAAATATGTTTTGTATATTTAATTTTGATATGTAGCACGTCAGATTTGTGCGAGATGTTTGAAATTCTAATTCTAGGGTTTGATCATGGTGGTGGACTTAAAAGTTCAGTATTCAATGGATAAAGTTGGAGGTTAAAAGTGTTGATTGTGTGTTAGACAAGTGTGGTGCAAAATGCGAGTTGTGATCAAGCCAGAGAAGATTTAAGTATATTGAGAAGAGATTGTGTGCTTTAGTGGATATGATCAAATAGAGGTAGTGTTATTTCATAGTTCATTGTTTATGTTGTTCCCTAACAGTTACAACAGGTTAAATCCCTTAACAAGGTAGATCCTAACAGATCTTTGTTGTAAATCTCTAACAAGGTGACACTTTCACAAGTGTTTAAATTCCTCTAATAAGGCTACTCTTAATAGGGCAAAGGTTCTAACAGGCCTAAGGAAAATCCCTTAATCGGGTAATACCTAAAAGTGATGGTGTAAACTCCTAATAGGACGAACTTCAGAAGAGTACAACATTGAGTGGGTACTAATCCCTACCGTGGTTTTTTCCCTATTTAGGTTTCCACAAGATAAATCGGTGTGCCAAATGTGTGGATGGACTTGTATGTTTATGGTTTCCATTTATTAATTGTATGGTTAATCTTGTGAATAATGATTTAAGTATAAGAAGTTATAAAGATTGGATTATTTGGTACATTACTGATTCGCCCCTCCCCCCTCTCAGTAATATGATCTTAGGACTAACGATTGGTATCAGAGCATTGGTCCTCTAATGTGGTGAAGCTTAACAGCTTGGGTAAAGATCCGAAGATGATGAGAAAGGAAGGTCCTAAATTTACAAGAGAGAACTATTCAGTTTGGTGTGGTCGGGTGAAGCTCTATCTTAAATTTATGGGTGATCAGTATTGGGATCGTGTGGTAAATAGGTATATTTCTACTTCAGGAACCCTGACTGTAGATCAATTAAAGGTAAGACAAGAACATGCTGCTACTATGGAAGCTATTGCTAGTACTCTTTCAGATGTAGAGTTTATTGATGTCAAAGACTTGGATACTGCTAATGAGATGTGGGAGAAGTTGAGGACTATCCATGGTGGAGATCTACATGTTCAAAAGGAAAAGGTTGATAGTTTGAAAGGAAAATATGATGATATGAGGATGCAAGAAAATGAGAACATTGAGCAATAGATTCAGAGAATCAAAGAAGTTGTTGCTGCCATATGAGGTGTTGGTGGTAATCTTCCAGAGGAGGTGCTGGTGTGTTAACAAGATAGAAGGAAAGAGAAGGTACTTGTTTGTTATCTGAATTTGAGCCTAAAAAAACTAAAGATGCATTGAAAGATGAAGATTGGGTGAAAGCTATGGAAGAAGAATTGGAGCAGATTGAGAAGAACAATACCTGGACATTAGTGCCTAGACCGGTGGACAAGAATGTGATCGGTACTAAGTGGATTTTCATAAACAAGATGAATGAGACAGGTGAAGTGGTAAGGAACAAGGCAAGATTGGTGTGCAAAGGATATGCACAGGAGGAAGGCGTGGA
The DNA here is from genome assembly GCA_018584345.1 of Thuja plicata. NCBI lineage: Eukaryota > Viridiplantae > Streptophyta > Pinopsida > Cupressales > Cupressaceae > Thuja > Thuja plicata. The sequence continues at coordinate 17,672 of JAGRRI010030390.1, forward strand.
CTATGGTGAAACATTTGGACCTGTGACCAAACTTGAAGGTGTGAGGATATTGCTTGCATATGCTTCTTATAAAGGATTCAAGGTATATCAAATGGATGTTAAGTTATCTTTTCTTAATGGTATCTTGGAAGAAGAAGTATACCTTGGACAACCTGAAGGATTTGCTAATTCAGAAGGTAAGAACATGGTGTGCAAACTATAGAAAGCTTTGTATGGATTGAAACAAGCACCTAGAGAATGGTATGAAAGATTGCATTCATATTTGATTTAGATTAGTTTCGTCAGGACTAGTGATAATAGTAATGTGTATTTGAAACTTGAGAAAGATGAAAGATTGTTGATTGCAGAGATATTTTTAGATAATATCATTTTTGTGGCAATGCAGAGATGAGCAGATAATTTGCAGATGAGATGAGGAAATAATTGGAGATGTCTATGATCGGTGAGATCAAATTATTCATTGGATTGCAGGTTAAATAGATGAAGAATGGTATCTACATAAGTCGATATAAATATATAAGGGAAATATTTCAAAGACTTTTGGGTTAGATGACTCAAAACTGACTAGTACCACTATGGTAACTGGTTGCAAATCATCAAAGGAAGATGAATCTAAAGAGGTTGATGAGACACTTTATAGTTCCATGATTGGTAAGCTACAGTATGTAGTGCACAGCAAACCAGACATAGCACAGGTAGTTGGATTAGTGGCAAGATTTCTTCTAATGCTAAGGAATCCCATTTGGTTGCAGTAAAGAGAATCTTGAGATATCTTAAGGAGACTGAAGATCATGGTCTTTGGTATGGACATAAAGGTTATTTCTCTTTGAATGTGTTTATTGATTTTGATTGGGTAGGTAATCTTGATGATCAAAAGAGCACAAGTGGAGGTGCATTCTTTCTTGGTGAGAGGCTTGTATCCTAGAAAAGTAAGAAGAATAATTGTATATCACAATCAACAGTTGAAGCTGAGTATGTTGTTGCTGCAATTAATTGTACATAGATAGTATGGATCAAGCAGATTTTGGAAGGAATTTAGGAGAAGATAATTGAAGTGGTGGTTATCTATTGTGATATTACAAGTGCTATTAACATTTCAAAGAACTAGGTGATACACTCTAATACTAAGCATATAACTATCAAATATCATTTTCTTAGAGAAAAGGTATATGAAAAGGAAGTAAGGTTGGATTATGTGCCAACTAAGGAGCGGGTTGTTGATATTTTCACAAAACCATTACCTAAGAATACATTTGAGTATTTAAAAGGTAGGTTGGGAGTCATCCCCCTATCTGAGTTGAATTAGAAGAAGATGCAGTTGCATCAATCCTAGTGCGTTCATTGAATATATTTGTGTGGATTGATGTTGTGGGGCTACTCCTTAGGGGGATCAGTGTATGTAGTACTGTGTTTTGGTTAATTAGGTATAGAAGAGCATATATCAGGTGTGATTGACACCTTTGGCATTGTTTCAAAGGGGGAGAATGTATGTTATGGGAGAAGACTGTATGCTGAAGGGAGAATGTGTGGTATTGGAGAATGTGTATATGACAAAGGGTGAGTAATTGCACAACGGGTGAAAGACAGAAGTGGAAACATTTTAAGGGAGAGTATTTCATAGAGCATTTCCATCAATGCTAAAGGGGAAGATTGTTGGCATATTTGATGAAGTGATGATAAGTGATTTTTTGAGATGTCATGATGTAGATTTGAATATAGAATGATCATATATTATGTTTTCATTGATGTCAACTATTGACTTTGTTTTCTTGGTATGTTTCCAAGCATAGTTGTGATGAATTATGAGTTGTAGTGATTTTCAGTGGTTGCTATCTTTATTGGAGACTTAGGTGTGTCTCTAGAAGTCTAATGCATGACCATTGTTGATGAAGTGATCTTATGTAGAAGTTGTGATCAATTGAAGTATAACAATGCAATTGCTAGAACAATTAATGACATGTGATATATGATTTGAATGTCTTGTCAAATCATTGTTATATCTTGTGGTGAGGTCACATGATATGGTGTTCAACAGTGTTCAGATGCTACAGTTGCAACCGCAACTAATTTGAGTGACTGGTGTGAAGGATAGACGATCGGTGAGCAGAGACAGAGTTGTTTTCAAGTTATAGAGTTTGTGTTCTTGAGCGATAGTTGATAAATATTTGATCGGTGATTGGTGTTGAGGTCTTGATGGAATTGATTGAGTCATTCATGACCTTGTGACATGTTTTTATGATTGGAGGTGATGATTCGGCATCACATTGTTTGATGCTAGCATGTGGAGAAGATTCTTGAGGAAACTTGTGTTTGGTCAAACCGTGTTTGACTCCTTGACACAAGATTTTATGTAAATCATTGAATTGGCTGACACAATCTTGGAAATATGCTTTGTTTATTTAATTTTGATATGTGGCACATCAAATTTGAGCGAGATGTTTTGAAATTCTAATTCTAGGGTTTGATCAAGGTGGTGGACTTAAAAGTTCATTATTTAATAGATGAAGTTGGAGGTTAAGAGTGTTGATCGTGTATTAAACAAGTGTGGTGTAAAATGCAATTTGTGATCAAGCGAGAGAAGATTTAAGTATACTGAGAAGAGATTGTGTGCTTTAGTGGATATGATCAAGTGGAGGTAGTGTTATTTCACATATCATTATTTTTATTGTTCCCTAATAGTTGTAGCAGGTTAAATCCCTTAACAGGGTAGATCCTAATATATCTTTGTTGTAAATCCTCTAACAAGGTGACACTTTGACAAGTGTTTAAAGTCCTCTAATAAGGCTACTCTTAACAGGGTAAAGGTTCTAACGGGCCTAAGGAAAATCCCTTAATCAGGCAGCACCTAACAATGTTGTTGTAAACTCCTAACAGGGTTAAGCTCCTCACAAGGCATGCTTCAGAAGATTAAAAAATTTAGTGGGTACTAATCCCTACAGTGATTTTCCCCTATTTGGGTTTCCACGAGATAAATCTATGTGTCAAATATGTTGATGGACTTGCATGTTTATGGTTTTCATTTATTGAATGTATGGTTAATCTTGTGAATGGTGTTTTAAGTATAAGAGGTAATAAAGATTGGATTGTTTGGTACATTACTGATTCACCCCCCCCCCCCCCCCCCCCCCCCCCCCCC
>JAGRRI010030408.1:0-11768 GCA_018584345.1 Thuja plicata
GAGGCATGGCTATTGTTAACAGATGTTATCTATGCAAGCAAGAGGAAGAGAGTGTTGAGCATATCTTCATTCATTGTTCCTTTGTCAGAAAAAATTGGGGTCTCTTTTTTCAGATCTTTAATATTGAATGGGTTTTTCCTAACAATTTAGAGAGTCTTTTTAAATCTTGGATATATCCCTCTAAGCATAATACTATCATTCAGATTTGGAAGTTTGTCCTTCCACATGTCTGCTGGGGGGTTTGGAGGGAAAGAAATGATAGATTTTTTAGGGACAAAAGTACTAAGGAGAAGGAAGTCTTCTATAATATTAAAAGAGGTATAAGAGAGAATGTTATGCTTCAGGACGAAGTTGCAGAACCCAAACAAGAGAATGATTTATCTTTGCTTAAAAATTGGAATTTTTGTGGCAAACCTAACAATAAGGACAATAAAGGAAAAAGAGAGGATGCTAGGTGGGACTGTCCCCCTAAGAATTGGTAGAAATTTAATTTTGATGGGGCCTCTAAGGGAAACCCAGGGGTAGCTGGTTTTGGTATTGTTATCAAAAATGAAAATGGTGTGTGTATAGGCATGAAAGCTATTCCTATTGGTCATCAAACTAATCATATTGTTGAAGCCTGTGTGGCTCTCCAAGGTATTATTTTTGCTAAAGAGAAAGGTTGTACTAAATTTTGGGTTGAAGGGGATTCTCTCAATATTATTAACTACTTAAATAATGATATTCCCGCGTCATGGACTATATACAACATTATTCAAAAAGCCAGGGAGATAATTAATTCTTTTGAGTTATGCATTATAACTCATAATTATCATGAAGCTAATGGCGTTGCTGACTGGGTGGCTAATCAAGTTTGCAAAAGTGATGAGGTGGCTCAGTGGAATGATGGATATGACATGCCAATTGAAGTGAAATTAATGCTCGAGGATGAGCGACTAAGGAGTCGTCATAAAATCATCATTAATGGTAAGTTATTTTAATATCATTTATAATCAGGTGATGTGTTATAATGGCCTTCAGAGGTGGAAGTATTATGCTATGATTATGAGTTGGATGCGGCACACTTTCTGGGTCTATTTTGGCTCTCGAAAAGCTCATTTTGGCATTATCTATTGCGCCAAAAAAAAAAATCACAGAAATTACAGAGAAGAGATGGGAGGCAATAAGAAGAGAATTGAACTAGTTAGTTGCAGTCACTGGAAAAAAAGTAATGATGTGTGGAAGATTGTGAAGGAGGGAGGCCTCGCTGTTTATTTGGAGCGGCTTCATGGTGGGAATCCTAACATTACCAAGATTTTCAAGAAAACTTGGAAGGAGGGCAAGATATTAGTTGGTGATGAGTACATGGAAGTTACAAAGGAATTCGTTGCTAAAGCTACAGGTATGGGGATGGAGGGAATCAAGTTTTATCATGATAGGCTGAATTCAGACAAAGCCTGGGAGACTTTTTCGGATAATGAGAAAGAGAAGAACAGACTGGTCAAGATTGATACTACTTACCATAACCCTATGCGCATATCTAGACCATGGAGGTATGTTCTTTATGTTATCATCAGCTATATTTCTCTAGATGGTAGGTTTACTAGAGCGACTGGGCACCATTTTATGTTGTTAAACCATTTTAGACACAAGGTCAAAATTAGTTTACCCTACTATTTGCTCAGTTCGTTAGATGCTATAATTACTAGTTATCAGAAAGACCCTAAGGGGGGCCATGCCTCTCATCAAGGGCTTATGCTACTTGTTTATGAGGTTCTAAAATCTAAGAAAGTGGAAAAGTCTGTGGAGAAGAAGAATTTGAAGGATGCTGAAGATACCGAAGGTGATGAGGAGTATAGTATGTATGAAGATAACACAGAAAGTGAAGAGGAGGCTAGAGGTTTTGTTACTCCTAAAAATAACAAAAAGGTTACTTCTAAAAAGAAGAAGAAACCTAGCACTGAAGGGTCGGAGACTAAGAAGGATAGTGATGAGGAAAGTGATGAGGGAAGTAGAAAGAAAAAAGGTAAAAAGAAAATGAAGAAGAAAACCCAGATTGGGGATTCAGAGACTGAGATTGAAACTGAAGTTGTTAGAAAGAAGAAAAACAAGAAGAAAACCTAGATTGGGGATTCTGACACTGAGACTGACAACGAGGCTATCAAAAAGGAGGGCAAAAAATAGAAAAGAGTTGAGGGCAAGGGTAATATTACTTGTAGAAATAACAATTCCAGCAAGAAAAGAATTGTTCTCACCTCGGATGAGGAAGATTTAAACCCTGAGTATAAGTGGGAGACTAAGGAAAAAGATGATAAAGATAGTGAAAAAGATGAAACTTTTAACAATACCATTCATTTGAAGATTGATACCCAGCAGGGGGATGGTGATTTGGATTAGAATACTAAGAATGTTGATGATTCTAGGCTCAATGACTATCAGGACAATCTGGAAATAGGGGACCCTAATAGTAATGATAACAAAGGTATTATTGAGGGTTTCTCTAGGCTGGTTAATAACATGTTTAATGACCAGATTATTTTGAAAAACCATGTTGATAAAATACAGGCAGATATTAATATTCTCAATAGAATGGGGATTGGGGAAAAACCTGTGGCCGATTGTTTGAAGGAAATTAAAGAAGTTGTTGGTAACTCTGAAGCTTAGGCTGAGTATGCCAATAAGGTGGGTACTATGGAGAGACAAATTAAAGACATTTAAGATAGAGCGGAAAAGGATAACAGTGTGGAACAACTTAAGATTCTGAAGAATAAAGTGAAAAGATTGGAGGCTTTGGTTAAAAAAATTGGGGAATAATGCCTTATCAGCCTCAAAGCGTATTGTGGTCATGCACAAATTCTAATGGATAAATTGGATAGGGTTAACAAGGACAAGGATAGCAGGATTGTGGAAACTATGGGCCCGGGATCACGCACTGGAGCTAGTTCCAAGAAAAAGAGTCCTAAGGAGGATAAAGATACGGAGGAGCTCAAGACCCCAGTCAACAATATCTAGATTATGGTCCTCAAAGCTGAGGAACTGGTGAAGGAAATGTAGCTGTCTCTTCTGCTATCCCGGTTGGGTTCTTTTTGTTGTCCCTGTTGTTTTTTGCTGCATCTTTGGGAATTTTTTGTTTGGGTTGTTGCTTTTTTGTTCCTTTCTTCTTTGGTGCTCTGGCACAGCTATTTTTTCTTGTTATTGTATATCTCTCTTTTTACTCTAGGTTTTAGGTCCTTGTAAAACCTGTTGAACTCTTTTTTTTGTAAAGGTTTCAAGTCCTTGTAAAACTTGTTTTTACTTAATCAAAACTATTGAGAGAAGTGGGATTGTACTAGGTAACATTCCTACCAAAAATGAGGTTCCATCAGTCCATGATATCAGCCATGATAGAGAGGTGGGATGAGAACACTTGTTCCTTCCATCTTCCATCAAGAGAGATCACGATCACATTGGAGGATGTATACAGGATCCTTCAAATTCTAGTCTGAGGTGAGCCTGTTAGAATGAGAGTGCAGAAAGGTCCTCTTGAGGTGTTTTCAAATGGGGAGTATTGTTTGGAATGAGTACCATAGATGAGGACCCGGTCAGATTAGATCACTCTATCAACCATACTAGCAGGTCTGACACCCTTGGTATGGAGAGTGATTCTATATATACTTTATTTGGTTGTAATACCCAACACAAAGGGTATAGGTTTCTTAGCACCATTCACCCATCTCATACGTAGGATGGAGAATGACATGAATTTTTTCTCATGGGGCCACAACATGTTATCCCATCTTTACGATGAGTTGAGTCAGTTAGTGAGATTTTAGTGGGAGAGTCTTACAATGTGTACCTTGCTGCAGGTTTGGATGTTTGACCATTACACATGTACTCAACCATAGGGTGTTCTAGTGATGGTAGATGCGAGGACACCAAGATCTATTTCCTATCTACTAGCATATGTCTGGATGTATAGAGATATCCTCTTTTGGAGGGTACGCTTTGACCATATGGCAGGTATTGATGTGATATGGAGACCATACTATCAGATGGCCAGATACTCGTCACTAGTTGAGACACTCCCAACAGTGTAAGCTACTAGAGGGTCCTACCAGTCATGCAGTGATGCCATATTATTATGATAGAGTGATGAGATAGTTTGGTTTGACACAAAGGGTTCCCCAGATAGTACCTCGGTATGAATATCTAATGAGATACTATTAGAGACTTGACGCTATACACCGACCTACAATAGAAGATATTGTAGATAGAGAGATAGATGATACTGAGTATACAGAGGTGGATCCCAATGTATCTTATTTAGGTGTGAGTAGAGAGTATATCAAGTACTTGATTCTACAGGGGACCCACCCATCTTCCCTAATGACTACCCTATAGGTCATCCAGGTCTTTCAGAGAGGATGCACTGAGGTGGTGACATACTAGAGGAGGAGGAGGATCATATAGATGAGGAGGAGCCCATCCCTAAGGGAGATCCCATGGAGGAAGAGAGGGAAGAGGAGAGATAAAAAGAGAGAATAGAAGAGAGAGAAGAAGAGAGAGTAGATGAGGGAGCATATGAGAGAGTAGAGGATATGCCCCCATGTGGTAGTCCAAGTTCAGATGATCAGGTGATCCATGTTGTACCATTGAGATCACAATGACCTCCCTATGGACATATAGAGACACCACCACCTAGACCTAGATGTAGCGAGTGAGGAGAGGGTAGTCACTCCATGCCCCCACCATTTAGATCCTTTGGTGACACCAAGGAGGGAGATCCAAGTATGATATATGTAATTGATTAGAATATTTCAAGTAAATGTTTTTCTAGAAGTACTAAACGATAAATATGTTTGGATTCTGAAGCTAGCATAACAGAGTGGATGAGCTTTGTGTCCGAGGTTCTAAAGGATACATGTATATCCTACCGACTACTAGCTAGCGAGTGAGAGTCCCTTATTTGATAGAGGGATCTCGACAGACATGCAAATATTTTTTCATGCATCCAATGAGCACTGAGGTTATGCAAAGAAAGAGAATATAAATTGATGGTTGACCTACAAAGAGCTCAGGAGTAGAACTATGAGATGAGCATATTGAGGATTCACACACAGACTACCATACTAAGATCTTTAGCATCACATCATAGAGTAGAAAGAGCTAGGAGCCACCAACCCTCAGAGCATAGAGATAGAGATTTATAGCCATGGCATATGTGCCATATATGTACGACACTCATGGAAATTTATATATATATGAAAAAAAAATTGCTTTCCCAGTTAGCTCTATGATTGAGTAGTTGTTCTTTTCATCAATACACAAAAACTTAACATAAAGAAAGAATGAATTTATTTATGAATGTATTCAAATCACATAACCTACAAAATAGACATAACTATTCTATAGTGAATACATAAATACAGAAAGAAAAAAAATTGATGTGTTAGGGATAATACCGTTTGAGATGCATGATATTAATAGGTTCCTATAGGGGAACACCATTCATATTAGAAATCTTGTAAACACCTGAAGTAAAATCCTCAATTACCACAAAATATCCAAGCCAATTAGGGCTAAATTTCCCTTTTTTCACCAGGTAAAGCATTCACATTCCCTTGATTTTCATATAAGACTAAATCACCTACCAAAAATGATCATTCAATCACCTTATGATTGTACTATTTTTGAAGTGATTTATGATAAGCCTAAATATGCTCCAAAGCATTTATTCATTGTTCATACAAGATTTCTAATTATTGTAATTGTTGTTTCTAGAAAGTTTCTGTTGACGGGACTTTGTGAACGGGTCTACCAATAAATGTAAGTTGTCACAGGGTACCGGAGTACCAGCCAAATTTTCCTATAAAGGTTGTCTGGGGAAATGAGATTCCCTAGGCCTTCAAGCACATGAGAGTCGGGTCTCGACAGTGTGGGAGCTTAGCTAGAAATGTGACTATTTTTGTAGGGGGATAGCTGGTTATCATGGCTCGTCTTCTCGAGGATTCAAGTAAGCGGGGGTTTCCTGCAAGCATTTACTAACTTTACCAAATAAACTTCAAAAGAAACTGCAAGGTCAAAAATATTCCATCTACCTATAGTTATGCCAAACATCCAAAACATCAACCATGCTCTAACATGCTACACTAAATACTGAAGAAATACAGAACCATCAGTTCATATTTAATCAATAGTGAGGAAAAGAAGGTCATTAATCTACTTAAAATATCAAAGCAAGGGACATAAAGAACATGCAACATAAAATACCATTAACTTAGAGATCAGAATGCTAACAACATCATTGATAGAATCCTTCCTTCTTCATTAACAATTTTCTAGCAAGCACTGGTGCGTACAATAATGGTGGCTCCAGGGGAGAATTTAACTACTATAAGCTTCTAAAACTAAGGAGCATTGAACTCTGCAAATAAGAATTGATAAAACTCTAATGCTATTAGCTATGGACTGTAAAATCATCAATTTCTCTAACCCTTGGAATGAGATCAGACTTATTACTTATACACAAGTTTTGACCTAAAACTGACCTAACTTATTTTACACTTAACAATATAATACTATTTCTGGTGGCCGGTACTACCTGCTCCATGCTACAAAAGACCTTGAGATGGAAAAGGTTTGACATGTCAGAATAATGAGACAAGGAAGTTGGAGTGGAAGAATTGGCTTCGAGAAGGGAGCCATAAGGAGAAGAGAAGAAATCTGATCCCCCAGGGATCAAGGCTACATGCCTCATAAATGGAAGAGCGGCTCACTATCTCTAATGTGCCAGGTGTTACTTTGGGGTGGTGCCTTGGGAAGACCACCTCTCAAAATCATCCTCTGAGCCTACATTCCTTGTTTTCATTACCTTCTTTCTGACACTTTTATTGACTGTCTGATAGTGACCGGTTGGCTCCAAGAATTGAGACACTAGTTACCGAAAGAATATAAAATTGTGGGATCTAGAAGCTTACACCCTTTAAAGAATAAATAAATAAAATATATTTCTTGATAATCATCTCTAGAACCCAAAGAATTTTATTTTTCATTGGTATCATTGAAGTTCTAGAGGAGTCGGGCAATCCCATCTTCTTTGATGTCTTTGAGGCTGGCCCAGCGGTACTTCGCCTCCTCTACCTGTTCGCCCAAATATAGAACCTTTGCCCTAAATTTGGTAGCCATTTTTACCACATCGTGGCCTTGAAGCACCATGTGAGTTAACCATGACATCCTTTCTCCATCTATCCCCTCTGGGGATCCATACAAAGACTCCATTAGCTCATCAAACTTTCCCACGACATACTCCTCCGAAGTGCACATTTTAGTGCTAAAGGGATTGGCCCCGGAGACCTTTGAGATAAATGACTTGTAAAAATTAAAAGAATATTGAACTTCTTGGGATTTGTTGTTCAAGGCCCCTACCAGTTGCTTGATTATCCCCAATGTGAGGTCAAGTCTAGAGTGCTGGGTCTGGAAAAAGTCAAAAGACTCCTCTCCCAAAATTCTAGCCTTGGAAACAACTTCTTCTTTGATGTATTCCTCCAACTCAGCTTTCCATGCCTCATAATTTTCAATGTCCACCTCCTAGATGGAGATAGTAGTATTAGCCTAATGTAGGGTACTACTAGCCACATATAAGTCTAGGAGGGTGGATACTAAGAAACGCTGGACATTTCCCACCTGTTCTGTAACCCACTCATCAACTGCCTGGGCTTTTCTTTTCATCGCCCTTAGTGAATCTATGTCACCCTGAGGGAGTGGTGCCCCAGATGTGGAGATGTCTAGGGGAATGTCACTAATAGGCTATACAAGCTTGGCTAGTAGCCCCATGAGGTTTGCATTCTTTTCCTTTTTTTCCTTGAACTTCTTGGCCTCCTTTTCATAGCGAGCCTCCATTTCCTTGGTCACCTCCATTAACAAGTCTAATTTTCCCTATTTTCCTCTCTTCCCTAGTGATATTTCAATGATGGAGTATTCATCAGCCTTATCCATGGCTTTGTTTGCATTGGGGGAAGGTGTTGCAATCATCGCAACTATATCTCCACCCATCCTGGTCCAAAGAGTGTGGACCATCTAAGCCTTCTTGGCCTTGGGAGGATTCTGTATTTGGGCCATCATCTCCACCAGTGAGAGATGGGATTTGGGTGTTTCTAGGGCCTTCCTCTTTTGGGATTCTATCAACCATTGAGGCAGCAGGGGTGGCTTTGTAGCTAGTGTCCACTCCTGTTCTTCCCCTCCATTGTTTTGGTGTGTTTCCCTGATATTTTGAGCCATCCCTGACTCCTTTCCTATGTGTTCAGGCCTGCCAAAAAGATTTGTCTCAATAGTGCTTGTGTCTTCTACCCCGACATCTAAACCTTTAGTATTGCTGGGATAAACATTTGTTTCTCTAGGGTTTTGTTCCCCACCTTGCTACTATTCTTTAATAACCTCCTCCGCTAGAGTGTCTTCTTCAATTTGTGTATTCTCTAGAGGAGGTGGAGGTATTGGGCCAAGATTCAACGTTTGAGCTGCTATGATTACCTCACCAAATGTTGCCTTTGGGAGCAGCATCTAGAGCATGGCAGTCAGGGTTACAGTTGATCCTGTTGGTCTAGTTCCCTTGACTGATGCCAGTTTCTCATCTTGTGTTTGTCTTCTCTTTGTGATTCCTTCAACCTGTATCTCCAAGACTTCAGAGATGTTCAACTATTCTTGTTCTTCTACTCCCTCTGCCTGGGTTTCCTATTTTTGGGAAACTTCATTTTTTGGGATGTTCCTTTCAAGAGGGGGCCCCATTTCCTCTTGGGCACCAATTTCCTCAACCGATCTCTTGATATCTCCGTACAAGTTCCCAAATTGATCAGTTCCAAAAAAACATCAAATTCATTAGGGGAGGGGAGTTCTCTGGGATATCCTCAGGTTCTTTTTCCTGCTCTAAAGATTTGAAAGAAAGGATCTGTACTTCTTGGATGCATGGCATACCAATCTCTCACTCTCCCTTTGGTTGAGAGTTCTTCTTTTTCTTTCTCCTAGTTATCAAAGGGGGCCCTGCATCCATCACAGCTACCCACTCCTCTTCTACTCCAGTCCTTGTTGCTCAGACCATCAATGCTGCCAATGAGTGGGAAGAAGGAGGATGAAGAGGTACGGTCATACATACTGGGGTAGCCAACCACATGATTAACTTGTCCTTCATTTTGTGGGAGATTGTCAGTGTTTCTTGCATGTGTTATATTATGTGGGTCATAAATGGGGCTTGTGATGGCATTCCCATCATCCTTTTTCCACTGTCCTCCTCTTGTGAGGAAGTTCTTGCCCCAGAATTTGAGCCCCATACAAATGGGCCAACTTTACATGTGCTTCTTGGCTATGCATTCTTAAAATATAGGTACCTATGGTCGACCATGTCATGGGTGAGATCTTCAATTGTCAGCCCTTCCTGGGCATTCCAGTCTACTAGAGGGAGGGCCATCTTGTCTACTTATTTTTCCTTGTATTGTGGGTCTACTGTGGACTCAGTGTCTGAGAAGTCATCTAGGAATTTTTGAAGCTTCAGCCTCTGCATCATCCCCATTGTCATGTGGATGAAGTGCCAGCTCTAGACATCAAAGTCATCCTGGTAATCTTCCCAAAAATCCTCCATGTGAAATGCATGGGGCTCTGATACCTGAGGAAGTGTCATGGCTATTTTGCCTAGCAGATCAAAGTTATTCCACGCCAGATAGAATTCATTTAGGCCTAAGCTTTTGAGCTCACTATCTACCTCTCTTGCCACATTCAGACTATATGAGTAATTTCCACAGGTGATTGGGAATAGAACATTTATTACCTTCTTCACCGTGTAGAGGGCATGCAGTTCCAAAATTTCCCAATAGTATTCCAAAAGAATAATTTTGTTCCCACAGTACTTGGGCAACAAATAGGGTTTCCTAGAGAAGTTGGTTACCCGAATATAAGTGTGCTACTAGAACTGAATGTAGTAGTGACCACAACTTTTGACCAAATCCATTGCCTCCTTGGAGAGGTGGTACATGGCATCCCTAGTAGGTGTGAGGAGGTTGTAGTAAATGAAGGAATCATTTACTTGGCATGAGCTGAGGAAACTAGCCTCCCATTGGATTTGTGGGAAATAATCCTAGGGAGCTTTTTGGCCCAGACTGACCCTGAGTACACCTACTATGAGTAGCCCATTCATGACAGGTCATTGTTGTGCCAAAGCCTATAGAACATAGGATGTCATGTATAATTTAGAGGTCCAGGTGACCTAGAGGAGCTGGGAGTCCACATGGTTTGAGATGATGGTGGCCCAATCAAAGTATTTCTCGCTGGAAGAGATACCGAGAAAGAAGTAGTACATCCATCCCACAAATTCCTAGGCATGGGGTTGTCCATAGATCCTACACAATGATATGATCCCCATATGTATTCTTTCCTTGAATTCTGATCGGGGGATCTCCAACATCATTCTTTTGGAGTCTTTCTTTGGTGTGTTGAGTTAGTTGTTATTTAGATATTGCCAGATCATTTATTCCAAACCTAGGAATTCCTACAATGCCTTAGATTGGGTGACAATAGCCATGTCGTTGAACTAGGGAATTCACAGACCTGCCTAAAAAGTTATAGCATCCAAAGACACCATTGGAGTTGGATACCCGGTTGGAACTGAGGCAGTGAGCATGATGGCCTAGAAGGATGAGTTGTAGTGTGTGGTTAGAGTAAGAATAAGTTCTAGGAATTGCATGGAACACAAGAAGCAAGCAGCCTTCAGAATCCTAGAATTGCCAACATTGACAGCGATTAGGTCTCTAGCCGTTCATTGGATAAACATCATTTTCACTAGGGCCCACATTTCCACCCACATTCTGACACTGGTTTTAATTATCAATTGAACACTAGACTCAATCTTTGATCCTATGATAACATTCTCTTTCAATTAATTCATGGTCAGGGGGAGCTTTTCTAGGGCCCTCTCGATCTTAGTTCTAATAGTTGTCCTGGTGACTGCCATGGTGGGAGGATCTGGACTGCTAGGTGAAGAAGATACGGATGCCTCTGACATGATTAATGAACTAGATGCTGGCAACCTGCAAGGAAAGATGACCATTAGAATTCATATAAGATAGAATGCTACTATGGGGTCCAGAGATCTTACCATTGCATCTGCACCTACAAGGGTTAGTTTGTCAAATCCTAGGATAGATGTGCATATAATGAGAACTAAAGTAACTGACCAAAATTTGGGGCTCTGGGGATTCCAACACATATGAATCGCCCCACAAAATTGATCTTCCCAAAGAAAGATCTCATTTCCTTCTTGCTGCTGGGAATTTGTAGATTTAGCAGTGCTTCAACTCTTTTAGGGTCAATGGATATACCCTTCTCAAAGACAATAATGCCCAAGCAACTTCCCTTCAGTGACCCTGAATATGCATTTCTTAGGGTTGAGGGATATTCCATACCAGTGACATCTCTCACATATCTGGGCAAGGTGGGCAGAATGATCATGTCTGTCCTGGGAAAAGATGGTCAAATCATCCATGTAGATGATTATGCACCGGTTCACTAGGCCTTTGAATGCAATATCCATAGCCTTGTGAAGTGTTTCCCCTGCATTGATCAGGCCAAAGGGCATTCTCTGGTAGGAAAATGTACCCCACTTGGTGGTAAATGCCCTTTTGTATCTATTATCATATTTAAACATGACTTGGTTATACCTGGAGTACCCATCCAAGAAAGACATCATTTGTGATCCATTCACGATTTGCAATACCTCATCCAATGAGGGGAGAGGGTGATTATCTTTCTTGGAAGATTTGTTTAAATTT
>JAGRRI010030503.1:0-12268 GCA_018584345.1 Thuja plicata
TTTATTGATAAATGCTATGATAGATGTTAGATGGATAAATGCTATGAATGTAATGATTTATGCTTATAATGGATGCACATGTTTATGGATATATAAATGCAAATGAATGTATGGAAATGCACTTTTTGGAAATGAATGTAATGCAACAAATGCAATGGTACTAATCATCTCATGCAGGATATTGCAATACACCACAAGTACTAACCAAGAGCATATGAATGAAGGTTGAGAGCGAGGATCAGACACTTGTGCAGTTAATGAGAAAGCTAGGATAAAAGATGTGTACCTTTGAAGAATGAGAAGACCATGAAGAGAGCACCAAAACTGTCGCTATGCAAGCCTAAAATGTGAATGCAAGCCTAAGATAAATGCAAACCTAGGACTTGGTTGTTGGACTCATCACATAATTATCATCATCGAGTACTTTTGGAACATCAAAGTCAATACAATCCTTACTGGTGCCGCTACGACCATAAGAATATGAATATGAATT
Organism: Thuja plicata; assembly: GCA_018584345.1. Lineage (NCBI taxonomy): Eukaryota > Viridiplantae > Streptophyta > Pinopsida > Cupressales > Cupressaceae > Thuja > Thuja plicata. Next base: position 494 of record JAGRRI010030503.1, read on the forward strand.
TCATTGGATAAAATATGGGAAATGAACATAAGCACCAGGGCACAAAAGCCAACGTGACCTGAACATTATTTCCAGTTTGATATAGTAAGAGCACACAAGTAAACAAACAAAGAAATAACAGTCAAGGAGATAGTTCCAACCTCCCCTTGGCGTACAAATAAACAAGATCGAGGGATGTGAGGCTTTTCCACCTTAATGCAGAAGCTCTTATCACATACACCCTATTTATTTGACGTTGTCGGATCATCGAAACCACACCCACAAGCAGTAGACAAAGAAAATATCAATGAAATTCATGAGAATAGACAACATACAAAGAAAGATTCAATCATAGCTCAACACGTTTCAAACTTTACGAATGTGGCTAGGTTCGAGGTGTTGAAAAACACCGTTGTGCTTGTGAGTGCATTGTGTTTGATTTCTATCAAGAGATGTTTACGTTGTGAGATATCCGATGTGTGTTGAAAAACACAGATGTGTCCAAAGAGTGTTGAAAAACACTGTTTGATTGGGGTGTTGAGAAACACTGTTTGATTGGGGTGTTGAGAAACACCAATTTGCGGCAGTAGAGAGTTGTCCTTTAGACAAGATTACTGACTCGAGTGTAAACCAAAGATATGATCAAAGTGGGGAACCATGCCCCCAAGTGATGAACGAATTGAAGTCAAACATGCAGACAGTGAGCGATGTGAGAAATCTTAGTAGTATAGCGATAGTAGGCAGACACAGTGAGAACCACTAGTGACTAACGTAAGAAATATTCTCAAGCATAAAGATTCGATGTGAGATCTAGGCATCTGTAGGCAGACTCAATGAGAACCACTGGTGACTGATGCGAAGAGGAGAGAGACTCCAAAAGATAGGACCATGCCCCCTAGACCAGGAAGATGCCCCTGAGTGTGACCATTTTCAATCCATGTGAGGTTGAGTAAAATCTCAAAGATGACTAAGAGAGAATGCATGAGAAAACTAAAGTAGAAAAGAAAACTAAAGCGGGAAAGCAAAATGAAGTAGGAAAGTAGGAGAACAAATTGCAGGAAAGCCAAGAGATGCTGCGATAGATAGAGCCTTGCAGAACAAGAGGAGCCTGTTTACCAGGTTTTCACCATCTTGGTAGAAATTCTATTTTTGCTACCATGACGCATGTTTACCAGGTTTTCATCAATGACACATTTTTTCTCTTTTTCTCTTTTTTTTTTTGTATTTTCATGTTTTTTTAATTTTTTTGTATTTTTCAATTTTTTTGTATTTCTATTTTTTTTCAATTTTTTTGGTATTATCAAGGCGCCTGTTTACTAGGTTTTTACCAGGATAATAGATACATTGAAGCGCCTGTTTTCCGGGTTTTCACTAAGATGATCATTTTTTCAGGACATTTTGCAATTTTTAGGATTTTCTCAGAATAAATCATGTACATGAGCATTCAGAAGACATTTCAACTATAAATTTTTTTTAAATGAAGAGCGTTGATAGGCTCTTTGAGTTGTTCACCCTCTGTGGTAGATAGCTAGTAAGCGCCATACCCAAATACTGCAGTAATAATATATGGACCAATCCATTTGGATCAAATTTTCCTTTCTGAATCTGCTCTTGTTTGATTCTTAGGGTTCTTTCTCAGGACGAGATCACCCATTTGGAGGTCTCTTGGTCTAACCTTCTTGTTATAGCTTTTAGATATTCTCTTCTGATATGCTCAGAGATGATCGAACGCCACCTTCCGATGTTCATCCAGTAGTTCAAGCTCTTGTAGCTGAGATATTCTAATATCATCATCAGTAATGAGGCCCTTCAGAGAGACTCGTAAGGTAGGAATCTCAACCTCAATAGGAAATATTGCATCCACACCATAAACTAGAGCAAAGGGTGTGGCCCCTGTTGGTGTTCTTATACTGGTGTGATAAGTCCATAAATCTATATTAATATGAAGATGCCAGTCTCGTCCAGATTTGTGTACTATACGGTGTAGGATCTTGAGAATTGTCTTGTTTGAAGCTTCCGCCTGGCCATTACCCTGGGGATAATAGATATAAGACCAGTGTTGAATAATCTTGAAATTAGTGCACCAAATTGTCAGATCTTTGTCATTGAATTGTCCCCCATTGTCAGTGATTATAGATGAGGGTACACCATATCTACAGATGATGTAGTTGAGTATAAACATGGCTACAGACTTACCATCAGCTATACTGAGAGGTATTGCCTCAACCCATTTGGTAAAATAGTCTATAGCAGTAATGTTGTATTTATGTCCTCTCGAAGAAGACTGGTATATCTAACCCACTAAGTTGAAGGCCCATTGTTGAAATGGCCAGAAAGTAATGAAGGGAATAAGCTCCTTGGCTGGAGCATGAATCAGATTACCATGTAGTTGACACTATTTGCAAGACTTAGAAAACTGTGTAGCTTCTTTCTCCATATCTGGACAATATTAACCATCTCTAATAAGTTTACGAGCTAGTGTCAGACCATTTGAGTGAGACCCATAGATGCCTTCATGTACCTCTTCTAACGTGCGCTTGGACTCATCAGGTTCTAAACACCTAAGGAGGGTACTGTCTAGACCTCGTCTATATAAGTCGTTAGCTACGATGACAAACCGTGAAGCACTACGGATCAAATGATGTTTCCCATTTTGAGTATATGTGTCAGGAATAATTTGGTCATGAAGATACGAGTAGATACGGTGGTAGCGGGATGATTCATGTCCAATGACTGAATAGATCATCTATGAGTTAGGGGAATCATAGACAGGGTAGCATAACGTCTCCACTAGGAATTCATGTCTGAAGTCATTTTATGGCATTTGTAACATAGAAGCCAAAGTAGCCATGGCATCAACTGCTTTATTATCCACCCTTGGAATTTTCTGGAAAGTAACATGTGCAAAGTATTTCTTAAGGTCGTCAACCCTCTTTTTATAGGGCACCAATTTTTCATCTTTGGTTTGATAGATGTCATTCACTTGATTGATAACTAGTTGTGAATCTCCAAATACTTTTAGCTCATCAACACACCATTCAATAGCGATCTTTAATCCATTGATCAAAGCTTCATACTCAATAGTGTTATTTGTGCAAGGAAACATCATTTTGTATGCCTTTGGTAATGAATACCGCTGAGGTGTAATGAACAAAATTCCAGCACTTGACCCCTGCTGGGTGAATGATCCATCAAAGAACATGGTCCATGTATGATGTGTGAGAAGCATGATGGACTCATATGGGAACTCAATCCTTAATGGTTGATGATCTGTAATAGGTGCCTCAGCCAACTGATCTGTGATCACTTGCCCTTTGATAGCTTTTCTCTCAACATATTCAATATCAAATTCACTAAGGAGCATGACCCATTTAGCTAGTCTACCTGTGAGGGTAGCTTTACTGAGTAAGTACTTTAATGGATCAATTTTTGTGATTAGCCTTGTAGTGTGAGCTAGCATGTAGTGTCATAACTTCTGGGAAGCAAACACCACTACTAAGCAAGCTTTCTCAATTACAAAATAGTTCATTTTGTAAGAGACCAATGTTCTGCTAATGTAATAAATGGCTCTTTTTTTATTATTTTGATATTCTTAGGCCAATAGAGCACCCAGAGATTTTTCTATAGCTGAGATGTATAAGATCAATGGATTTCACTGAATAGGAGGCATTAATATAGGTGGATTGGCTAGATATTGTTTGATCTATTGAAAGCCTTGTTCACATTCTTTGTTCCATTCATAAGTCACACATTTATGTAGAGTTTTAGTTAATGGTTGTGACTTGTCAGCTAGCTGCGAGATGAAATGCCGGATAGATTGAAGCTGACCTTGAAGACCTCTAATTTGTCTAATATTGCGAGGTGGAGGCATTTCCATGATAGCTTGCACCTTTGCAGGATCCACCTCAATTCCCTTCGCAGAGATGATATAACCAAGTAATTTTCCTGAAGTAACCCCAAATGCACATTTCTCGGGGTTAAGATGCAGTCTGAATTTTTCCATTCGATCTAGTATAGGGCCTAGATCAGTGAGATGTGTCTTCCTGTCCATACTTTTAGTGAGCATGTCATCCACATAGTCCTCCATTGTCTTATGCATCATGTCATGAAATATGGTAGTGACAGCTCTCTGATAGGTGGCTCCAGCATTCTCAAGACCAAAAGGCATACCATTCTAGCAGAATGTACCCCATGCACAAGTAAAAGAAATTTTCTCTTGGTCCTCTGGCGTGATCTTTATCTGGTTGTAGCCAGAGAAACCATCCATGCCAAATTTAAGTCTCTGAAGTCTGTGCAGACTCTGATAGATTTGTCATGTTTAGTCACTGGGACTATGTTAGAGATCCACTCTGCATAATCAATTTCTCTAATGAACTCAGCTTTCAGGAGTTTCTCTAGTTCTGCTTTGACCAGTAGAGCCACATGTGGGTGCATCTTTCTAAGTTTTTGTTTGACTAGTTTCACACCCAGAGCTATTGACAAGTGATGCATGATGAGATTAGGATCCACACTCGGCATGTCAGAATATGTCCATGCAAAGTTTATCTTTTTCTCCTTGAAGAAGTCTATGAATTCTTTAAGTTCTTTTGTAGATAATTATTTGGCCACATGGATAATGTGTGGATGTTCTTTTGTTCCCATATTTACCGGCTGAGTTGGCTCAATTAACACCGATGAGCGTTCCTAGAAATGACTCAGAAGTGCATCAAGTATCTCATCCTTAGGCACCTCAGAGAGGTTTTCACCTTTGGATACGTCTTTTCTTTTTACTTATTTTGGCTTTGACACTGCCACAATGTGGTTTTCACCATCAGAGCGCCTATTTTTTCTTTTTTAAATTTTATGACTAATATACTTGATATCAGCCTCAGTCATGTTGACACTTTCTTCACTAGTGGAGGACGTTACAAGTTCAACAATGTGAAGGTAGCAGGCTAAAGCATAGTCATTCTAGAATCTAAGGACTTCATTGGATGTGGTAGGGGAATTCCAGTCTATTAACTCAGGATGTTGGAGTGAAAGAGATGTGATGGGTTCAAGTGCATTCATAGTATAGTCATCAAAAGCATTGACTAGTAAGCTGAGAGCTAAATCGATCTCATCCAAAGGTGTGTTCAAATCCTTTTGACTCCTAGCGACCATAGTAGAAGCCACATTAACATCTATAGACTCGAACTCATTAGACCTTTCACTAGACCCCTCACTTACGTCGAAAAGATTTTCATAAGATCCTTCTGACAAACTGTCAAACTCATATTCATGAGAATGTGTGTCCAAACTTTGACTTGGGTGTTTGCACCATGAAGGTTTAAGAGTTCTTGCAACACCAGCCTGTTCTTGTGCCAAATGTTCTTGAAACTCTGGTGGTATGTATTGTTCACCTTGGAAACTAGGATCTTGTAACACTTTCCATTGTTCATAGGTTAGTGCATCAAATGGAGTGGTTTTATCAGAATCATTGTCAGTATCGACTGTACTGGTGCACGGTACAAAATTATTTGGCTCAACAAAGAATGCTGCCAGGTATGGAGGAATGGGATAAGGAAAGTAATCCTTATCAAAGCTATCTTCTATGGTGTCGACTGTAGCTGTGCCTTTTGGTTCGGGTGAAGGATCCAATTTGGGCACAAATTTGTTAATCCCGAGATGGAACAGGATTTTCTTGAAGCCTGACCCAGTTGTGTCTTTCATATTTTGACCTGTAGCTTTAATAGGTTCAACTAACCCATTACCATTCTCCCCTATTGGGCCACTCCCTTTGTACCCAAAGCGTTTCATAATCTTAAGACCTTCACTGTTGGGATTTAGTTCACGATCTGGGGAAGTTTGTTTAGATATGTTCTTTCCTTTGCAAAGCCAAGCTTTAATAGCTCTTTCCTCATCTTCATCTTCTAATGTTGTAGAAGCCCGTACAAAGGCACCATCATAAACTATCTTAGGAGTAGAAGATCTGTTGTTCTTAGAAGGTCTCCCATAAGAATGAGGAGATGGAGGTAGGGCTGTTAACGATAGCACATGTTCTATTTGATACCCCCCATGCCTATGTCTATGATTTTCAGGGTCTGTTCCATGTCTCTGAGCTTGGCATCACATAATTCTATGTATTCTCTATTAGTTGGAACAAGACTATCAACTGACTGGGTGAGCGCATTACAAGAAGAGCCCATAATAGCAGGAATTGTCACCTCTGCACCTTGGAAAGGAAATTTAATGCACTGGTGGTAAGTAGAGGGAACTGCTTGCATCTCATGGATCCATGGTCTTCCTAGCAAGATATTATATGCAAGAGGAAGGTCTAGCACCTGGCATGTGACATCTCTTTCAACCGGTCCAACCCAAATGGGTAGCATGACTAAACCTTTAGATTTTCTCTCTTCTTCATCATAGGCCTTGATAGTAATTCTTTTGTGGGAATCTATGTGACCTTTGCCATAACCTAGCTGAGCAAGAAAGTGAGCAGAGCAAATATTGAGGCCAACACCATTATCAATGAGGACATGACGGACTAGCTGTTTGCCAATCATGACTTCTATATGTAGAGGAGCATTATGCGGGTGACTAATTGAGTGATCATCTTCTTCTGAGAAGGAAAAATAATGCGGTGAAGTCAAGTGACCCACCATGGATTGAAACTGATCTAGATTGATGTCTTTGGGGACATTAGCTTTTGTGAGAGCTTTATCCAGAATTTGCCTATGAGTAGGCAAGATTTTCAACAACTCAAAGATAGTTATTTGAGCATTGGTTCTTTGGAGCTGGTCAAGAATGCTATAACCAGCAGTAGGAGGTGTAGGGACCACTTTTGTGGTCTTGTTGGTAGAGCCAACAATAGTTTTATCCATGGTTTTTTTCAGTGCAAATGTAACAGTAGGAGGGTTAGGACCCTTGATAGTGATCTTAGTGCGGGATCTAGTAACAACGTTTGTGCAATCCTGAGATGATTCAAATTTAGATAAGCGAGACCCATGGCCTCTGAAGATGAATGGGGTCTTAGGCTTAGGAGCATCCCCGCCTCCCCTAGTAGTAATCAAATTACAATACTCCACTTCCAAAGGTTCAACCATGTTGATGACATTATCATAAGTGGCACGTGCATAGTTAACCTTGGCATTATTTTTCTTAGTGTTGGAAGAATCACTTTTCTCGTGATGAGGAAAGGGGTCTTTAAATGCCTGGTGATCTAAATTCTTGTTATGATTTTCCACAATGATAACCTGGTTATCAATCAGATCTTGGACTTTATGACGCAATTGAAGACAAGTAGCAGTCTTATGACCCTTGTTTTGGTGATAGTCACAGTATGCATTGTCATTCCACCAATGGGATCATGGTTGCAGATCATATAGATATTTTTCCAAAGGAGAGAGAATCTGATTTTGCACCAAAGTCTTGAAAACTACGTCCAACGGTTCTCCCAAAGAAGTAAATTCACGCTTGGGTCGTGGGGCCCAAGGTTTGTTACCAGAGAATCTAGAAGGCTGCTGAGTGTTTGTTGCAGCCTTTTCAATAGCTTTGGTTGCTTGTATACCAGAGGTGAGAATGAAGACCAATTTTGAAGGAGCTGGAGTCACATTATCAACCACCCCATCATTCACAACATCCCTATTTTTGTTGGAAAACTTCCCTTTATCTTTGTTGGAAGAGGAGGAACATTGTTTATTGTCTTTATACAAAGTCAATTCACCTTTTTTAACCATAAATGCCTCTATCTTCACAGCTTGCTTTATCATGCTGTCAAAATTAAGGTGAACTTGAAGTTGTACTTGATACCCAAAATCAGGGGTGAGATTATCCAGGAAGATATCGAGTTTCTCAAATTCGGGTATTTTGCGAGGATACTTAGTGCAAAGTTGTCTCCATCTTTGGAGAAATGTCAAGAATGGCTCCCCTTGCCTTTGCTTGAGATTGCAAAGGTCCCTTGTGTTGATGAGATGTTGTATGTTGTGAGAATAGTGTTGTATGAAGAGATTGGCAATCTCATCAAAAGTCTTGATGCCGGTGGGTAGTCAAGAAAACCACTCCATGGCAGGTCCACGCAAACTTCGGGGAAAGAGATGCATCAAATAGGTTTGATCATGCATAAAATTCATAGATAGGGCCCCAAATTCTCTCAAATGATCCTGAGGATCAGTGGTACCCAGATACTTATCATATTTAGGGAGTTCTACACCTTTGGGAAAAGGTGGCATAAGAAGACTCCTATCAAAAGGAAAAGGACAGATACTTTCCATCATGAATTGTTGTGTGGGATTGTCCTTATCCTTCATAAGTTGGCTGATTTGATTTTGCATATCTTGAATTACTTTATGCAATTTGGTAGTCTCACTCTCTTCTTCTTTAGCCACAAGTGTTTCCACTTGGAAGTTTGAGGGTAGCTTAACTCCTTGTTTTGCCAAATCTAGAAAATATTTCTCTTTATCTTCTACAAGGAGTATTTCCATCATTTTGATGAGAGCTATATTAGATTTTGCAACATCTATGTCATTTTGAGTTATTGGCTCATCATCATTACCAAGAATCTCATAAATGATTTGAGTCTTATCTTGACCGTGGTGATGCTGCTCTTCTTGCTGACCTTGCTCATTTTGAGATTGGTCATTGACTCTGCTATATTGACCTTGTAATAATCAAAAGGAGTTTCCATGTCGTTAACGTGAGATTGTGCCATGTGCACCTCTTCAGTATGAGTGTGAGTATCGAGTTGAGAACTCATAGTCAATGTATCTCTTGGCAGATCAAAGGGGTTGAAAAGATCAAAAGGATTGATATGTTCAAAAGGATCACTAAGGCAGCGAGGATCGTCAATAGGGTCAACCCAAATAGGTGATTTTCTGAAGCCTTGTTGATCTGAAAGAAATGGATTATGCTGATCTTAAAACAAAGGATTAGAATACAGCTGGAACATTGGTTTCTAATTTGGACTCGGATCTATACTGAATGGGGAAGAGGAACGTGAGGATCCCTCTTGACTATCAAGTTGAACAATGGGTTCAGAATGACCTTTTCCTTGATTAGGAGGTTTACTTCTGCCTATTCTAGAACTGTGAATGGGAAAACTATTGCCGCTTCTATTCGTAACAGGCATAGACAAAGATGAAACAAGAGGAAAATTAGGATCCAACTCAGAACTCTATCTCTAGAAATAATGAAAAAGGAGGTAACAGGCTAGAACAACTAAGGTGTGAGATGCACCTGGCATGAATCGTCAAGAGTGTGGCTAGAACAGCCGAGATGTGACTATCGTGTCACAAGGTATAAAAACATAGAAAATATAGGATAGAGACAAAGAGACAAGACAAGTTTGAGTAAGAATCGGTCAGTTTGCAACTCAAAACAACCAGTTTCAGACTGCAGACAATAGGGAAACAAACAATCAAATCCCAGACAAAAGTCAAATCAGGGAAAAAAATTCACCAGTCAACGAGAAAAAGCTCACTGTTTTAGGCCACCATGCTATAGATATGCACAAGAAAGTGCTATGTTGCATGAGGAAGTGCTCAACTTTGCACGAGAAAATGTAAGATCACCCGAGGAAGTGCTCAGTTTCTGAATTCTCGTGCGAGAGAACTCCAGATTTCAATAAACAGACTCAGTTTTCAAGATAAAAACCAGATTTTGAGACATAGTCAGGACTGTTCTCTAAAAGAATTTCTAGGTTCAGGGCAGTTTTATGATGATACAGATCAACAATCTCAGTTTCAAGGTGACAAGCACGAAGTTTCAATCAAGCAATAGTGACACAAGCAATAGTAGTAAACAGTTCTACCAAGGAAAAAGCAACTTGGAAGAATCATGGGAGTGTTTGTTTGATCATGATTGGATAGTTTAAGACTCAAAACAAACACTTAGTTATCCCTACAAAAAAATGGTGGAGAAGACAAAATCTGTGCCCCACTGTCTTATGCGTATGCGTGCACCTCACACAGCAGTGTCACCCTCGAGAGAGCACCTGTGTTTTTGGTGTTTCCAAGGACTAAGTATATATGTTCGAAGGTTTCCCTTAAAGTAGGGGCCAAAGTCATATACCACTTCAAGAATCTAGGTGCATACCTATGTCGAGAATCTAGGGGAGAGATTCTTCCCTCTCCCTGCGCACAGATTATGTCTTCTTTCGGAGGTGATCTGGGCAGGCATCTAACTAAGAGAGTTTAATGTGGGATTCTATTCACAATAACCTTCGGTGCCTTTGATATAGAGTTGGGGCCTTGCAGCCACACCAACACTTGAAAGTCATACACCCTTGTAAGCAAGGCTGGGAGCACCGCCGCTCAGTATGACAAACAAGGCTTTCTCAAGATGATAGTTGAAATCATGAGAAAGAATTTACCATGGCTTTGGAGTCTTTAGACTCGACAAAGCAGACTTTATTATAGTGAGGTGGAATCACCAGTGATAGGTGTGTACTCACTTGGGTCGTTCCCGAAGGTTCAACTTCCGAAAGGCCCTCTAAAGGTGACACAACTTGGCTTGGATTCAAGGGTCCAATTTTTTGATTCTCTCAAAGAGAGAAGATCATACTTCTCTACCTCTTCACCTTACCCAAACACTCAAGACATGTTCATCACCGAGATAGCTTCACTTCACCAAATCCACAAGCCTTTGGGTTTTTTATTCTCTCAAAGAGAGAAGATCATAATCCCCTAACATGTAGATATGTTAAAGATTCACTATCTTGCTCTGCTTCCCCAGGTATCCATCATTCTAGCAACATCTGGGTCTCAGTTTCATCCATGGGCATCACTTCCATGTAATGAAGAGCCTATTCCCCTACTTTGCTAGTAGGACCCTTAAGAAATTTTAACAAAGCCCTATTTAAACTATGTGAATGAAAAACAGTAAACAAACACAACATTTTTAATATGCCTTTGACAATTGTCGTGCAAGAAAACCATTAGGAATTTTTTATGATCTTTGACAAGAAACCTACATACCATTGTTATGCTATAGCAGAAATCAAAAACATGAAATCAACAGTAGAAAGTAAATCTCAAAAAATGATAACAATAAATTGCAGATTCTGGAAATTAAATGACTGTTTGTAAAACTTCGCGCGAGAAAGTATTTCGCTGCGCGCGAGAAAGTGCAAGGACCTGCCTGAGATTTCTATTTCCTCGCGTGAGAGAGTGCTACTAGGAGCAAAAATTCATGTGGTTCAATATGAAATGTTGTGTGAGATTTCATACAAGTGGTGTATGAACGTATGACATAGTTCAAATTACTGTCAGAAAATTTTGAGAGTGAGGCCATAAATCATTTTTTTCTACCCCACGGTGGGCGCCAAAATGTTATGTGCTTGAATGTGACCTCTAAATCAGGCACAAACCCAACATAGTCCTTACTCAATCATTCAATTTACAAAGATGAACATAAATTGTCCATTTCACAAACTTGATTGAAGCGACCTGCTGCCTCCTATTTAGTTGGGGATGTCAAATTTACTCTCAGAACGAGAGCTAACAACCTTGACCATTGCTAAAATGGAGGATTTAAAGCATGACAGATGATCAAATTACCATTGATCTAAGAATGAAATTTCCATTAATCTAAGAATGAAAATACCATTTAACCTAGAATGATATGCAGATTTAATTGAATTAAACTAGAACAATAATAAAATTACACTAGCCATGAGAATGCAATTACACTAAATGAGAATTAAACTAAAATGGAACAAAAGCTATGAAATATGAAATAGGTGAGACAAAAATTAACTATAATTTTGATGCTCTAAAAATTGATCCTCTCAAATGAAGAAAATGAGGCCCATAATATAGAACAACCTGAGAAGGGGATGAA
>JAGRRI010030545.1:0-11184 GCA_018584345.1 Thuja plicata
TGAAGATTACAGCATTGACAGGGCTACAAGGCAGGCCTAGAAGGGCTAAAGTGTGAAATGGTGAAAGATGAGTTGTTTGGAGTTAGTGAAGAGTTGAAACATGTCAAATTTACCATGATAAGATGATACAAGGTGTGAGGGTCAGTGTGAGAAGCTTGGTTGAGATTTTGGTATGGTGGAGGTGCTAGGTACACTAGGTGACCTAGGAGGGAATCAGTGCAATAAGAGATTGTGGCAATAAAATAGGAAGTGAACTCATGAACATGGTGTGTGGAAATGATCTACCAGTCAGAGACTTCCATCTGAACCTTGAGTTGAACTTGAATCCTTGAGTTGATTCCAATATGTTGTCGAATCCTCAGGTTGATTCTAGGTTCCTTAAGTGGATTATGGAAGGCTCTGCATCACTGGGGTTCTAAGGATAAAGACTACATTGTCTATGATTCTGATCCCTTAAATGGGTGGAGTGTTCAAAACACTGAGAGGGGGGGTGAATCAGTGTTTGTCTATTTATTATATTTCAGCAATTTAAACATAAATAAAATATACATCCAATGAAGCTTAACACAAGAACACATAACATATGATATGATTACGGGGAAACCTTGATCAGAGGAAAACCCCGGTGTGAATTAGTACCCACAAATATTGTACTAGTATAATGAACCTGTTATAGTTCCTTTGCCCTATTAGGAGCAGTCTTTACAATGCAAGTGCAATGACCTAGTTAAGGGTCTGGCCCTGTTAGGAGTCTTTTACAAGTAACCCTGTTAAGGGTGAGGACTCACTATCCAAAATCTCACTGCTTCAATGGTGAAGGCTACAACCTCCTTGATAGTAGATATACACTATATCCAAAAGTGAACTGTTGTATGTGACACAGTTGTCTGATCAGTTCCGGTTATGCGCTGATGCTCTTATACTCTTAAAGAGCTTTATCTCATTCTGGCATCTTCTACTATTCTTTTATATCTCTTCTCTGCATATTTCTTTGATACCTACTAATAAAAAATTGCATGTCATATATATATGTCCATGCCTGAATAGACGTGACTAGAGACAAGACCTTAGTCGGCCCAAAAACAAAATATACAACGCTTCCAAACTAATTGGTTTAAGTGTGATTACATAAGTGATTAAGATATGATTAAAAACACACTATAATAGGCGCATAGCCTTTACAAAACAAAATATCATACGTTGATCCAAAATTTGAGGTCGGTTATGTGCTCTATTTCCTGAACTGCTAGAGGTACTTCAACTTGTTGTAACTTCTTCGTACTATCTTTCCATACCATGCGTGTATAGACTTAACATCTTAACATATCATAAATCTTATATATGAAATCATGTATCCTAATTTGATCTTTGCATGTGCGCTGGTGCTTTGGTCGACTGCAAACCTCTGTTATGTTCTGTCTTCCATACTTAGCCATTTTTGTCTTCCAAGTTTTCTTGACAAAACTTTGTATGACTTTGTTGCCATAATGACAACACAAAATAAGTCATAATTACTCTGATTGTCAACTTTCCAACAATCTCCCCCTTTGTCATTAATGGCAACAAAGGAATGTGGCCAAGTTGTTTTAATCTTTGACTTGACACCAAAAAACTTTATCTCATAACTTAGGCTATATATCATATTCCTTGTATACATTACTCCCCCTTTGACATTAATGGCAAAGGTGTCAAAATTATAAGTCTCTAGATACTTACTCCATGTATACATCTGGAAAAACAATCTAAAGCTTCTTTATCTCTTGCTATCAGAATGCCTTTAGTGCATCAACTGTTTGTAGATGGGCGCATTGGGAATATGTAAGCTTTTCCATTTTGGTCAAATCCATGCAGGGACCCTGATCATATGTAGTAATTGTTGTATCTATCTATTTGATGTTTTCATTCAAGACTGCTAGAGAGGGCGCCAATGCATTTCTTATTTGAGTCTGCCTGATTCTTATCTTATTGATCTCAAACTTTGCCTTTTCAATCTTGTCCAACTGACCTTGATAGATATTGTTGCATACATTAATATCTTGTGAGGATGTTTCAATTGATTTTCTAATACTTTCAACCAAGATGTCAGCTTCCTCAATCTTCTTGATGTGTTCAGAGGTCAGTTTTACTTTGTCCATGCAATTTGCTATTACCTTTCTTCCTTTTGATGCCAACTCTTTCAAAATTCCTTGACCAATCGTCAATGAATTGAGATCTAAAGAAAATTTCTTTACTAATTCATTCAATATTTCCTTCTTGTACTCATCTTCTACAATTTTAGTAGCAGAGTCTACTAAGCTTGTGAAATGTGATTTGAAGCTAGTTAGGATGTTGTCAACATCATCAACTAGCTGAATCTTAGCCATTTTCTTATCTGCAAGCACTAGATCATTCATAATTTTTACTGTTTCCAGAAAGAGGGTTTCTCATAACCCATTTCTCTTTGGATTTTTCCATGGCTAGCACACTAATATTTATCAAATATTCTTCTCCCCATGCATCTAAGCTTGCTGAATCAAGGGTCAAACTTGACAACAATGAGGTTACTGGTTTGCTAGGAGTGAATATAATATTCTGATTGACATCCATGCATTCATTTTTCACTGGGATCTCCATAAATGATAGTTCATCCTTTTTGCCTTCATCTAGACCTGTGGTGTCTTCTACAGGAATTTGTTCTTGATGCAAAGAAGTATCATCAGTGCATGCCTTCTTAGTTTCTTCAGTTTTCACAAATGCTTCCTCAAACTTGTCCAATTTATTATCCGAAGCTCTCATTGATATCTCAATATCATTGATTGTAATTGTTTCTTCTGAATCTTTTACTATCACTGAGGGTGATGGAGCTTTAGGTGATGAATCCTGTGGACCTTTCATAGGTGCATTAGAAGTCTCTGGTGCTTTATCCTATTTTGGAGGGACTGGAGTCATTTTAACTATAGGCGTCATTGATGGATACATGTCTCTATCCATAAATACTTGTGCAAATGATTTTTTAGTCTCTTTCCCAACTAACTCATAATCATTATTCATTATATGAAGATTCCTTGTCTTGGTTCTCAAATGAGGTTTTACCAAGTCTAGCAGAATTACTTTTTCTTCATCTGAACAAACAGGGAGAAGATTATCTAATGTTTCTTCTCTAATCCTCATATCTTCCTCAATTGCCTGTCTTTTCATTAGTTCCAGTATGTTCCATAATTTGTCTGGTATCATTGTCTTAAGTTCTAGAACTAACTTTTTAAACTTGATCATGTGAGAGATGAGCATAGGATATATTTTTGTTTTGTCTATCTCTTGGTACTTGTCATAGACCTTTGCAATTGTATCCAGTCTTCCTTCATTGATAATTTTGTTCTTTAGAATGTTGAGACTAGGTCTGAATCCTACCTCAGGAGGGGCTTGAGTGTTCTTTACCTTTCTCCTTGTGGTTCTTGAAGATGGATGACTTGTGGGAACTTGCTTCTTCCTTCTATTCATCTTACTTGGTATTGATGGTGGAGATGCTTCCAAGTCGATAGTAGTTGAGGGTGCTGATGTACTTTTATCAGATTTCTTCATCTTCTTCTTGGGCACATCATCAAACTTCTTTGTTTTAACTTCTGTTTGTTTGAGCTCTTTTGCAATCTTAGCTTCCCTAGATTTGTCTAGGTCTTCTTGTGTAAATCCATGAACTTTTAGGATATTAGAAGTAATCCTTGATGCCTTCCTTTTGTTGTCTGTACTGTACAAGACAAAATCAACTTGATTTGTCTTTTCTCTGTAAGTACCCCATATAGGTTCATTGGGATCTTTAGGCATAGATAAGAGAACTTGTGCATACCCTTCCAAAACCTATTCTTCATCTTCATAGCCAAGTGGATGAATCCATTTTGTTCTTGGTTCCACTGCCTCCAGGAAAGTACAATCAGTTTCCACCATGAAACATATGGTGTCTTTGTATTTCTCAACTATCTTCTCAGGTATCCTGAACCTCTTCTATATTTTAATCCTGAAAGTTTTGATATCCATGTCCATAGAATCCTTCTTGCTACTCTCTGATGTAGCCTTGAGTGATATCTGAGACATAGTAGGTTTACTCCTGTCTAGGTAAATATTGGAAACTTTACCTACTATGTGGAAGTAGAGATATATGATCAATGAGCCAAACCTAAATATCTTACTCTTGTCATGCTTAATAGCTCGAATGTTGTCAATCAATTGAGAATGCAATATCTCACATAGGTTATACTGAGTATTATCTTTCACCATCATTACTACTGCTAGGACAGTAGCTGCAGATACACTATTTAGTCTTCTTGCGCGCTGAAATTTGTAACCTAATGTCATGGTGACTAGTTTTATGTCATCTTCCTTAATGGGATCAACTGTCATACCGCACCTATCACTTCTGGATAAACATGATTTTTCAACCTACTTTTTCACATCTTTACTAGTTGGAAGAACTAGTCCAGTCTTAGGAAGTCCAATCATGTCATGAATTAGATCTGTAGTAATGCCGACGACAACTTCACCAATCTAGTAAAGGTCATCATGTATCCTGCTCAATAATATTTTAACCCATTCTGGCTCATAGAATTCATGCACGTTAGAATACTCAAAGATAGGGTTATCAGTGAGATGCGTGTATTCATCCTTGAATGAATAGTCAGGTTTCATCATTGATGCCATGAATGTATCTATATTGTTATCCTCAATGGTTTCCTTCTTATCGTAGATTTAAGCGTGAATATCTTCCACATATACGACTCCTAACGGAGTCTTAGAGAATGCCCCTTCTACATCATCTAGAATAGACTTGAATCGATTCTTTTTAAAGAAAAATCTCTTCCTTTTAGTAATGTCAAAGACTATAGGGGTTTCCATACTCACTTGTTGATCGACTAAATAGGGTTCCACTGCAATTCAAAATGATGCGACTGCTAGGGTTCTGTTTCAACTTGTACTCTGTTCACAAACTAATAAAATTGATACCTTTGAATGCTTTGATGCTTAGTGCTCCTATGCTCTATAAATTTCATGATCTCAGATGTAAACAATGAGAATAAATGATTTTTTACCAACTTATGTAAAGGTTACTAAATTTAATGCTTGCTACCGTGCATGGTTTCCGTTGAGAGTTTCAAACTTTGTTCTAAACAAAGTATAGGTAATGCGTGCATGCCTACTACCTTATTTCATGATCACAGACATAAATCCATAGGCCCATACTCGGAGGTGAGTATACTATCCGTGCAGGGGTTTATAGCTAGAATAGCTCCCCCTACGACCATGATCGTTGTCTAACCAAAAGTAGAAGGTGCATCCACTATGGATGCATCGACTACCTTCTTCTCATCATTATCCTTCTTTACTTCAACCCATATTTTATCTGAATCAGCTTTAGCTTGTACAATTAACTTCTCCTGATTCTTCAAATAGTGACTTTTTAGGATTATCTTGTTTTTGAGTTCTAGATCTACAGAACCTTGAGATGTGTCCAGCCTTTCCACATGAGTGACAAATGTTATTTTTTATCATGTTGTATTGCTTGGTTGTGTGTCCATTGTAATTGCATATCTGACATGTAATATTCTACAAGTTTCTTTGAGGTTGATTTCTATGATTGTATTGATTCTGACTTCTTTGGTTCAGTTGTGACTGATTTCTTTGATTTATCCTACAATGAATAGCCCTGTGACCAAACTTGTTACATGAGTAACAATAACCACTAAAAGGTTTTACTTCTTTACAATCTCTTGCCAAATGTTCATGCTTGTTACAAGCATAACAAGTTTTGTTAACTTGCTTGAGTTCATCTTCAGGTGGTTCAGTTTTTGTCTCTGAAATATCTACCTCTTTCTTTGCTTTTGTAGATGCTTCTTGTGATTTCTTTGTTTCTTGCATTGAATTGATTTCAGTTTGAGCTATACTGTATCCCATACCAATGGTATCACCTTTTAACTTTTATGCATACAATTGTGATTGAATTAGATCAGAACTTGTGTGTAGTATATCAATCTTGTCTTTTTCTCCTGATAATTCACATTCAATCTTATTCTTGATGTTTTTCCAATTCCAAGATTTTCATATTGGCTTGCATGAGTTCTTCATCTAACTGTTTATTTTCTTTTTTCTTCTCTTCAATAGTAGTTAGTCTATTAGTTAACTGATCATTCAATTCTTCTATCTTATCCTTTAAAGATAAGTTTTCTTCATTCAATTTCTTGACCATTTTCCCCAAATCATTTGTAGAGAAATCTTTCAAATATTTTCTTAACTTTTTGATAAGCATTTGTGAGCCATCAACTTTTAGTTTAAGTTCCTCATTTTCTTTCTCAAATCTGTCTAGATCTTCAAGGGCTGCTTCAAGATTCTTTTTCAGATGTTTAGCTTCTTCTAAATCCATGATCTCCTCAAGTGGTCAAAATTTTCTCTCAGAGGACCAGAGCTCTAATACCAATTGTTAGAAACACTGAGAGGGGGGTGAATCAGTGTTTGTCTATTTATTATATTTCTGAAATTTAAACATAAATCAAATATACATCCAATGAAGCTTAAAAAAAGAACACATAACACATGATATTATTATGGGGAAACCTTGATCAGAGGAAAACCCCGGTGGGAATTAGTACCCACAAATATTGCACTAGTATAATGAACCTATTATAGTTCCTTTGCCCTGTTAGGAGCAGTCTTTACAATGCAAGTACAATGACCTGGTTAAGGGTCTGAACTTGTTAGGATGAGTCTTTTACAAGTAACCCTATTAAGGGTGAGGACTCATAGTCCAAAATCTCAATACTTCAATGGTGAAGGCTACAACCTCCTTGATATTAGATATACACTATATCCAAACGTGAACTATTGTATGTGACACACTTGTCTGATCAGTCCTGGTTATGTGATGATGCTCTTATACTCTTAAAGAGATTTATCTTATTCTGACATCTTCTACTATTCTTTTATATCTCTTCTCTGCATATTTATTTGACACCTACTAATACAAAATTTCATGTCAGATATATATGTCCATTCTTGAATAGACGCGACTAGAGACAAGACCTTAGTCGGCCCAAAAACAAAATATACAACGCTTCCAAACTAATTGGTTTAAGCGTGATTACATAAGTGATTAATACATGATTACATACACTATAATAGGTGCATAGCCTTTACAAAACAAAATGTCATATGCTGATCCAAAATCTGAGGTCGGCTCTGTGCTCTATTTCCTGAACTGCTAGAGGTACTTCAACTTGCTGTAACTTCTTCGTATTGTCTTTTCGTACCATGTGTGTATAGACTTAACATCTTAACATATCATAAAGCTTATATATGAATGTGTGTGTCCTGATTCAATCTTCTGCATGTGCGTTGGTTCTTTGATTGACTGCAAACCTCTGTTCTGTTCTTTCTTCCATACTTAGCCATTTCTGTCTTCCAAGTTTTCTTGACAAAACTTTGTATGACTTTATTGCCATAATGAAAACACTAAATAAGTCATAATTACTCTAATTGTCAACTTGCCAATATGGATAGGGAAAGATAGAGGTGGCATTCTTCTCCCAAGTGATGAAGAAAAAAGGCTAAACAAGATCTTGGAAGCTAGGAAGCTTAGACTGCTCTCAAAACAGGATAAATTGATTTGGGATGGTAATAAATATAGGGTATATAAAATCAAAGATCGTTACAATTATCTCAGATAAAAAATTAATAACCCAAAAGTGAACCTTCCTTACAACTTATTTTGGAGTAAAGATACCTTACCTAAAGCTAGCTTTTTCACATGGTTAGTTTGGCATAGGAGAATTCTAACAGCAGACAAGTTTCAGAGAATGGGCTTTATGGGCACAAGTAAGTTTGTTTTATGTGAAAAACATGAGGAATGCATTAACCACCTTCTTTTGGCTTGTCCTTTTTCCAGGAATATATGGAACTAGCTATGTAAGAAACTAAACTGGATATTGGCATTTCCATATTCTATTTCTGATTTCCTTATTTCATGACCTCAATTAAACAAAGATAGCATTTATAGTTTATTATGGTCTTTGGCTCCTCCTATTGTTTTATGGGAGATTTGGAAAGAGAGGAACAAACAAATTTTTTAGGACACCAAAATGGACTCATTTAGCCTCATCAACAAAATTGAAAGCTCTATAATAGAAGTTACTAATCCTAAAATCTTTCTTAGAAACAGAAAGGAGGCAAGGATGACTCTCTGGGATGATAAAACTAGAAACAGATGGTTAGGATTAAAACTCCCCCTTTCATTAGTCAGGGATCAGATCAGGCCTCTATTAAAAGGAAATCTTGTAAATGGTTTCCTACCACTAAAGGGTGGTATAAACTAAATTTTGATGGGGCATCAAGAGGTAATCCTAGACTGGTCGGGATTGGTTACTCTATTCATAATTCAGAGGGAGTTGAAACAGCTAAGAGTAGTAGATTTATTGGAAGGGAAACCAACAATTGGGTGGAATTAGAAGCCTTGATTGATGGCTTGTCCCTTAGTAAAAAACTAAAGATCAACAACTTAGTTATAGAAGGAGATTATGCTATAATAATTAATGCACTAAGGAAGGGCTCTCTCATGAACTGGAGATTGGAATCTCTCCTTTCACTTGCGCTCCTCTTGAGTAAATCCTTTGAGAAAATTACTATAAACCATATTTACATGGAGGGAAATGGACGTGTGGATGAGCTAGCTAACTTAGCTATTGACAACTACATAGCTAGTAGGAATTTTCTACCTTAACCGGTAGCTCTTAAAAGTTTCTATCCTTCCTTCTGTCTAAATATGCATATACAGATGAAGGTATATATGTATATAAGAATATATGTATACATGTATTTATATGTATATATAGTTTTCTATAAATTTCACTTCATTTATATATATCCATAAATATCTGATCATATAAATATTCATGCTTAATAGGTAGCCTTTATAGTTCCTATCCTTCCTTCGTTTAAATATGTATGAACAAGAATATGTATAGATACATATATGTAAATATGTATATATGTATATTATGTATATATGTATGCATTTATATATGTATATGTGTGTGTGTGTGTGTGTGTGTGTGTGTATATGTGTGTGTGAATATATATATTTATGTATATATATATATATTTCTGTTTTGTTGTATTTTTCTTTAAAATTTTCTTATATATATTTTTCTATAAATATCCCATAGTTGTTGTCTTA
This sequence comes from Thuja plicata, assembly GCA_018584345.1. Taxonomy (NCBI): domain Eukaryota; kingdom Viridiplantae; phylum Streptophyta; class Pinopsida; order Cupressales; family Cupressaceae; genus Thuja; species Thuja plicata. Next base: position 9,191 of record JAGRRI010030545.1, read on the forward strand.
AGCAAACTTCACCTGACAGTCTCTCTATCTTCTTTATAGAAGGCCTATTACTTGACTAGTCTCTTTGTTCTTTAGTTAGGCATTCTCAGGCTTGACAGTGGGTTTCATCTTGAAGTAGATGCATAATGTGAACCCTATTAACGATTCTCTTATGAAAAACCTATATATTAGGCAATTTACAAGAAGATGGTGGTGTTGTGTTGATTGTTTCTTATCTCAATACTAGCAAATAATAAAAAGGAAGAGCAAATTTTGAGTCTTTGTGTCATTACAAGATTAAACCGATGATGATGAATGGTACGTGGTAGTAATTATTCAAAATATTAAAATAAGGAGGCTCATAATTCAAAATACCAATATATCTTCTCCAGATTTATGAGTTAGATATTGTTTCCTCCCATCTTTAATGGAATGTGATATCAATGCAATTTTATTAATTATTAACGCACCACTCTCATTTCCAACCTCACCTCATGATTCTGAGAATTGAGCTTAACATGAGTGATGCCAATTATCCAATAATGGTAAGATCATGCATTACTACTGATACCCATTTGGTTGTACGTCCATAATAAATGACCTACTGGAGTGTGAGAACAATTATTACAAAGGGGTTAGCAATAAGAGGTTAACTTAGGGTTTAAGTATTGGTGTTCATTATAAAGAAATTAAAGGATTAGAATTATTGTCATGCAGTAAAAAGAAATTTATCTAGAGGGAAAGCTCAGAGTCATGTTAGAATGGAAACTAAGCTAATCACTTTCATGCTCAGTGACAATCAAACTATGTCTTTTTGGGGATCCATCAAACCAGAAAGATGGAATAAAATCCTGAATCCAATTCTGAAAGTAGCTAGAAGGGCTCTGGAGAAAGGCATGGGAGACACCCATTTTGACTACTCCTACACATTTCGCTCAAATGGGGACATTGTGGGTCACTTCATCACACTGGAAACTTTTTCTAGATGGAAGAAGGAGGAGGTTATGAAGGTAGCACAGTTAACCTTTGTGAAGGACATCTTGGGAGGTTTCAAAAAAAAGGTTTATTGCATTGAAAATCTTCTCACCGTACCATTTATGGAGGTTACGATGAAAATGGATACCATGAAATTGAAAGATATTCCCAACAGCCAACGAGTCCTGATGATTGTTTTTAAGGATAAAAAGGCTTTTGATAAACACTGGCCTGAAATGCAAAGGAACTTAGATTTCCTATTCAAATAGTTTCTCGAGGAGGAAATGGAAACATACGTGCTTCTCAAATATTGGAAAGATGAGGGTTTTGAGATACCGAATATGTTGGAGGACATGGAAATGGATAATTTCCTAATTGTTTTGCCATCAGTCAAAAAGTGTTCTAAAGAGAGGATGGAGACGGAAGAAGAAGAATTTGTCATCATCATAATCAAGAAAAATGAAGGGGAATGGAGTTGTGATATGCTCAAAAGGACTAAAACATTTTTGTATCTAGCCATAAAATTTTAGTAAGTTTTATTAATAATAATATAGAACTTTTCTCATAGTATGTAATCGAAGAACAAAGATACATTTACAAAATATTTTGAGTTAAGTAATTTTTGTAGATGATGAAGGTACTGGATAACTTCGAACAGAAATATAGGTAAATACTGGGAAGCAGCTGGAAGTTAATATGTAAAGAAATTTTAATCTTGATGTATATTTTTGTCTATGTATTAGAAGTAAAATGGCTTTCTCATATAAATTTCCATCTGATATGGTATGAAAATCCTTTTGTAGAATTAATGCTTGGATTTCATGTATAAGCTTTCACTTTGTAAGATTCTTGCAGTATGAGAATACATTCTGGTATTTCCAATGTTATGGGGTTGGGAGAAAACAAAATATAAGAGAATTGGATGTAAACTGAGGGTTATATTTTAGCGAAAATCTAGAGATCTATTAGTATATTTAGGTTGTTCTAGAATTAGTGTTTTTTAATAAATATAGTCTCATATATATATATATATATATATA
>JAGRRI010030578.1:0-12930 GCA_018584345.1 Thuja plicata
TATATATATATATATATATGACAAACTACCTGACATGGTGATTTCTACTTTTTAGCCCTTTTCTTGTGCAACTTGATAATGAGTGCCCCCTACTACTCAACTATCCCCCTGTTGAATAAATCAACCCAAGAATTAGCTGACAAAATATTAACATAGTTATCCCTATTATCCTTGAAGGCGTCACACTCTAAAGTGAAACATTTTTCTGCTTCCACTTTTCTAGAAGTGCACAAAATACACACTTTCTTCCTAGGCTTTTTTGGGTCTTTTTCAATGCTCGGTTTCACTGTAAAGTCTATGAGAGTTGGTCCTTAATTGGGCAATCAAAAATTTGGCTCTCCAAGAGATCTTAACCCCTGTGTACACTTTTTGATGACTATTATGAGTGGGATTAAACTCTTCAATAAAATGCTCTTTCTTCATTGTTAGAGCTTTATCCTAAGAATGTTTGTGGGACTTATCCATAACATAAGCATTTATCTCTTTACTATTTGTGGTGCATGAATTCAAGTAGATACCCTATTTTCTAAACCATTTGATGTTTTGTCACATTTATGTCTTTTTTCTTTTGCACAATATATCATTGAAGACAACCTTAAGTCATTTGCTCAAATCTTTTTAAATATCTTATGAGCCTCACCATAGCAATTTCTTCGACGGGGGTAACCCCCACCTCACTCAGCATGATATCATAAGGGAACATGAATTTGAGAAGTTTGAACATTGGCTAGGTCAAGAAAATAGTAATACTGAAGCTCTTTCTGTTGTAGAAATATTAAGGAAACTTATTCATAATGATGAACGTGGTATTAACCTCTTGCATATTATTTCTCATCTCATTAAAACCAATATAAAACCATTAGGGATTGTACTCAAGAATTAGGCTTTACTCCACCCACTACAAGTATTGAGACCTATTTTCCTATCCATTCCTAATGTTTCCACTTATGCTCCACTTATCATAACCATGTCAATTCAAACTTCCAATCCTACACATGTGAGTCTTCCTAATCCTAGTATTCCTTCTATTCCTTCAAGTGTTCCATGCGTTTTATTACCTTCTTCCATGCCCACTTATCATAGTGTTCCTTTTTCATATTCGGCCATTCCTTCAATTTCCAACAATGCTCCTAACATTTCTCATGTTTCTCCTCCTACCATCCTTTCTACCAATTCTACCATTAATAGCTTGGCTCAAACTATGTCTTCTTTGCAACAACAAATTGCTTCCATGACTCAATCCAAGTTCAACATTCCTACATGTGATATTTCCAACACTTTGTCTTTGGATACTATCCATGTTTTTTATTCCTCAATATATGGAGATTCCTCATCTCGAGACTTATAACGGTAAGGGTGATCCTGTGACTCATGTCAAAAAATTTCAAACCTTGTGTAATTATTTCTCTCATGACCATAGGTTCATGAAAAAAAAATTTACTATAACCTTTTGAGACAAAGCCTTGCAATGGTATTGTTCCCTGCCTCCTTAATCAATTGATTCTTTCAAAAAAATTGCTAATGCTTCCATTGAATAATTTCAAAAGAACATTGGTCCTAAAATCTCTCTAACTAATTTAATGCATTGTAAACAAGGTGTTAAAGAAAAAGTTAGTGATTTAATTGGTATATTTAACCTTCTTCATGCTTAGATTTCTTATCTTGTGCTTGATATTGATGTGCAATACACTTTTTTTGCTAACTTACAAAGTAACATTAGAGATAAGATACTTCTTTCTGAATTCTCTTCATTCCCTCAATTGTGTGTAGTGCGTTATTATTATCAACTATAAGTGAGCCAATTTGAGAGCATCACTCCAATGGCTCCTATTCCCATTGATAAGAGTGATGTTGCATCCAATTACAACAATTTTCAGAAATCAAATAATTACATCAAAATCAAAAAATCATCCAACAATGTTGATGAATAAGTGGCAACAACATCCGAAGGTGTGGCTCCTTTTTCGTCTCTTTTTAAACATGCTTGTAATTATTCTTAGCTTTTTGAATCTTTGCATAATGTGATGTTGAAGTTAATTAATGCTAATGTGTTAACACTTCCTCCTTTTAAAGCAATTGACACCTCTAAACCTTAATCCAAATACTTTGATCCCAAATATTTTTTCCAATATCACTATCAGCCTGGTTATGATACTGAAAAAAAAATCTACTTGACAAGTGTTATCCAATATCTAATTGATTCTAATGTTGGAAACAAATATGTGGCACCTGCTAACCAAAACTTGTGAATCTACACCGATCATTTTCCATCTCATTCAACCAATACTATAGATCAACCTTCTTCTTCCCAATGTATCTACTATGATGACAAAGTTAATGAAGCTAATCATGTTGTTAACCGAGTTGAGAAAGTTAAACCTACACCTTCCTCTCAACCTTGCATTACCTTTTACCCTAGAGAGACAATTAAAGGACTTGATGGTCACCTTATTGTTGTTGTAAAGGTTAATTTCCTTCCTACCCGTGGTACCCATGTTGATTCCACTTGCATGGTGAATGTGATAACTAAAGAACATCTTTATAGTAATTATTATGATAAATTTAAAATTAGTATTCAAACTTGTAATGGTTTCCTTTACCCTTCTCATGGTTCTATTTCATTCCTTGTCGAAGTTGGTGGTAAAACTTTAGATGTTACCTTTACTATCATTCCAACTTCTGATCAATTTCAAGTCAAACACGGTCTTCCTTGGCTTACCTCCATGTACATTATGTCTTATTTTATTCATAAATGTATTAAATTTCCTCATAATGGAGAAATCATGACTGTTAACCATAATCTTTATCAACCTTCTATGCCTCATGACTCAGTTGACCTTGATTTATTTTGGACTTCTATGCCTCAACCAACTCAAACCCGTCTTGACCACCTCTTTAGATCATACCATGCATACAAGGTTCAATAGATTTGTGAACTTAGAAAACCTAAGGATGTTCCATCTCTTTTCCCTAGATGTATAATTCTTCTCACACCACCTATACCTCCTCTTCCTATCTCTTATACAAATAATTATCAACCCATATTTCTACCCAGTGTGGTTCCTTCAATTCTTCCTCCTAAAGAAGAAAAGGACCCAATGTTGATTGATCCTATCCCAATCAAAATTTCTATCAAAACCAAACATAACTATCATGATGGTGATCGTCATTGCAAGTGTATTTCTAGAGTCCATCAACATGGTTCTCAAAACCTTGCTTCAACTCGTACACCTCCTCATTCTTCACTTCCCTTTGACCAACCTGTTAGCACTATTCAAAAATTTCCATGGTTCTAAGGTTTTACTTCTGGTCTCTACAAATTATTTTAGGTCTCTCACCTAAAACCTTAAGTCATTCAAGAAAAATCTAGCTAAAGCCCTAGACCCTAGCGCATGTTATAAAATGAAGTTACTTTTTGTAACTTAAGTCACTTACGTCATGTTTTTAAGTTGTCATCAGCGGGGCCATATGTTTTATTTTCTAACCCGGATGGGATGCATTTTAATTTTTCCCTTGGTCCTAAGTTTATTACCCCGATAGATTTTACCCTTTACATCTCCCATGCAAGTCACTTTTCATCTAACGGTTGTCGCTTTGCCTTAGTCGCGGAGATGCAACTCTTTAATGTTCAAGGCATCGCGCCTATGTGACACTTGTCCCTTTCTGACAGAGTGGGTCCTATGTTTTAAAGTAAGTGGAAGATTAAAGAACAGTTAGATCATGTATCATCTGACGGCCAACACTTTCCCTTGATAATGAAGATGAAGATATTTATACATTGAGGCATTGCGCTTGGTCACCACGTGGAAAGTGGTCGCAACTTAAGATAAGCTAAAAGTCAACCAGGTTAGAGGAATATCTACGGTGGGCGTAAAGCCCCATTCATAAGTTGCATGAGATCTAATCTTCAAGGCATTACGCCATCACGACACATGGAAAGTGGCGGGCCAGGTCTGAAACTTAAGACACGGTAACGAGCAAACAACTCAAATTTGATCCAATGGTCAGCGCAAAGACTCAAAGAACAAGATAAAGGTATTTATTCATCAAGGCATCGTGCCTATATGACACCTAGGAAATTTGTGATGTCATGATCCTGGGGTTGTTGGGGCAATTTAAAGAGGCAGTAAGTTGGTGAAGATCTTATGGCTTGTGTAAAGCCTTAATGCATAGATGTGTTTAATCTAACCATTGAGGCATTGCGCCCTTGCACCACATGTCCCAAGTGGGTCCGGGCCAGTGCTACGAAAGAGTTAATGGGAAGTCAGGTTTGAAATGATCCAACGGCCAACACAAAGGCTCAAGCTAGAGATGTGGTGATATTACTGATCAAGGCATTATGCATGCCTGACACGTGTCTTAATCGAGAGTTGGAACCTACAGTTGGTAAAGTGGTGGTCAGGTAAGTCATAGTCAGGTTAGATTTCATCTAATGATCGACATAAAGCCTTAATAGTAAAGTGCTCAAGATCTAATGTTCAAGGCAATGTGCCTAGTTGATACTTGTCAACCTGTGATTGTGGGGTCAGAACAAGGGATAAGTTAAAGACAAAGCAAGTACAGATAGATCGTGAGGTGGGCGTAAAGCCTTATGAAGAAGATGTGCAAGATCTACCCTTTGAGGCATTACGCTATGCAGCCATGTGTCATATCTGGTTAGTGGGACCTGCAGTTTCAAAGCCGAGGGTAAATGTAATGTATAGTCAAGTTGGTGAAAATCTAACGGACGACGTGAAGCCTCAAAAGAAAGATGATCGAGATCTATACATTAAGGCATCGCGCCTGCATGCCACCTGTCCGATCATATTTTTGAAGACCGGGTGACTTAAATAAGATCTGCACCCATGTTTTAAAGACATAAAAGGTTCAAATTTGAGTTGTTGATGCTGATTTTTTTGCTGCTTGTGACCGTTTTAACCGCTTTTCAAATTTTCAAATGCATTCTGTAGGGTTTTCAAAGCAGTGGATTAAGTCTTATGCTACAAAGCGATAAATTAAGGAATTTGATCTTACGTGTCGTGTATGAACAACTGTTGGAAATTGTATGAAGGAAGATTTGGTGATTCTAAAGACATTTATTGAAGAGTTATCTCTTTAGGGTTTAGGGTTAATTTTTTAATCAATATTTAATCCTTTGGTTTATCTTGTTCTATTCTTCTCCATCAATGAAGAGTTGTATCAGAGTTTTATATTACAGATCGGATCAGATTCTCAAGGTCCTGAGCTTTTCAAAGAAGGATAGTTGGTTTTCTGCAATTCTTGGGGGTTAAGTTTCCTGGGGTAATTAATGAATGTCGGACATTTCATTCTTTATTACTGTTGTAGGGCATTGTGCTTTCAGCTTCGCAAGATTGATGGTGGCCAAATCAGATTCTTCCCAACGTAATGTTTCAAAGGAATGTTTTTGTCTGTATGACAGAGCTGCTTGGTTGTTGTGGTGAATTAATGTTCTTTGTCATGTAGTATTTTAATAAGTTTGAGCCCTAACCCTAAATGATCTGAAGCTTGTTGCAATCCTTGGCCTATATAAGGACTTCCAAGATCATTTAGTAGAAGCTAGAAAATTTGGGAAGTAACACAGGCATTAAGCTATTTACCATTTCCAGTGAATATAGCAGATGTATATCTAGAGAGTATTATTATAGAACATAAAGTTGCAGATCTTTTGCATTTATTGAAGTGGCATGTGTTTTGAAGTTTTTTGGAATTGAATTTGGATTCTTTGTAACTTAATACAATATTTCAGATTTAAGTCTCTCCTTAGTGCTTACCTGTTGAGTTGTGAATCTTTTGGTTCATTACATGGAATTTATATGTGTATGTCATTAGTCCTTAGTTTTGATATGGTACCGAATCAAATAATGCATTGGATATGACATAAGTTCTTTGGGTTTGTCTACAGAAGGATCTTATAAGTAGTGTTTGATCTAAATTATCTGTATTTATGGTTTTGATTCCTTGATAATAGTTAGTTTCTTTGTCCTATATTTGAACTAAAAACATTGCCTAATGGATAAAGCACTGATCAGTAATGAGTATTTTCTACATTGATACATATCTAAATACACTTGGTTATATTCTTCCCTATCAAAAACATCAAAACCATCTTATTTCCCTCTGAGTTTTGTGGTTGTTGGTTGTGTGTCCTACATGGTAATGAAGAGTCACTGAATTAGTATTTATCATTTCATACTTTCTTACCATTTATCTATTGTCAAAATCCAGAGTATAAGGAGTTGTGAAAGTTAACTATTTAACTGGATTAGGTGCACCCTCCTTGGTTTTTGCAGAGCCAGAAGTGTAGAGGGCAGTCTTGTCCCTATAGTTGGTCCACTTACCTTGTAGAGATTTCATACTTGGAGCTAACCACTCCTAACATCAGTCTCAAGGTATATTGGTAGCTTTTCATAGAATAAACATTTTCAGACACCAACAAAATGGTGACTCTACTGGGGAGTTGACCTTTGAAAGATCAGAGTTACTCTTGCAGTATTCATATTAACTAGCATTGTATTTTCCCAAAATTGTGTTGGATGGAAATTCGAAGAAATCTCTGCAATTAGTGTTGAGTAATACAGATTTATACACATTTTCTTCAATATGAATACCATATCTAGATTGAAAGAGCATCCTGGAGTTGAATTAGAAGGTGGACTTCCAACTACTTCTAGGAATAGACAGTCTTGGATAGAAAAGAAGAACAAAGATAATCCAGATAATCTATCACCAAGAAGACAAGAGGAGAACACTAGGAGAGAAGATCCAACCCAATATATAGGAAATACATAAGAATACGAAGAGGCTCCAGACTTGGGATTGAATGCATATGGAGGTAATAGTTCTCCTAGTGAAAGAGAGGAAGAGGAGTCTAATACCACCATCCCAGATTCTAAAGATTCCTCTAAAGAGCTTGATGAAGAGGAGAAACTTGTCAAAAGACAACTGGCCATCATAGAACAAAGGAGGAAAGAGAAGGCCAATAAGAGAAAAAAAAACAATGGCTAAAACAACAAGCAATAAATTATGCTGAAAAAACTAGGAAAGATCAAGAGAAACTTGTCACTCACCAAAGTATTGATGCTCAAGGTTCTAAAGATAAAGGAAATAAGAAGGTGACAAGAATTGAAATAGATGAACGCAAAAGTCATAATTTTCCAATAGATCAAATGTCTAAATTGGACATTGACCTTAAAAAATCCAAAAGGGAGAAGGAAAATATGGCAAAAATGCTTGAGAAAGTAGAAGCGAATGCTGCTACTTTAGAGATGAAGAAGAAGATTGATTTCCTCATGCAATCTTCTGGGCTTTGCCATGATGGTGTTGAAATTGCCTCAACATCAAAAGCCAAATAATCTACCTTCCAAAATGATGAAAAATTCCAAAGAAGGTCATTTCATGCAGAAAGATACAAGCAATTTTCTTTTATTGATATTCCTGATTATCCCAATGCATACCCAATTGAGATTGGAGATAGATTTCACAAATTTGTAGGCAATAATGTTACTACTTGTGAGGAACATTTAAGAAAGTTTATTGATATCATGGATGACTATAACGTCATACATGAGGATGTATTGATGAAACTTTTGTTCATGGTTCTGTGGGGTCTATGGATGAACTGATAGATTTCTTTAAGGATCAATATGGTGATAAGCCAAATGAGGGATTCTTGTTGAATGAATTTAAAAATATAAAGAAAAATTCAAATGAGGAAGTTGTTGAATTCAATACACAGTTCCAAAAGGCCATGCATAGGCTTTTTCAAAAAATAAGGCTTGATGAGAAGGTATGTCTTGCTACTTATTTAAATGCTTTTGATTCTAAAATGGGATATCATCTTAGAGATAAGAATCCTAAAAGTATTAGTGACGCCTATAAGACATCTGTCAATATAGAAACAAATAGAAAAGTATTAGGAAAAATGGGTAGAAGGGATGATGGGAGGCTTGCTAGGATCAATCAAAAGGAACCAAAACATAAAGATTATAGAGCTCAACATAATAGTAGGCCATCCCATAACAATTATAGTCAGCAGCCAAAGATGCAAAATTATCCTTATGGTACCCAATTTAAGGATGATAAATCTATTGTCCCACAAAGAAAGGACAAGTTTGATAATAGGACTCCTAATCCTCTGCACAAAAATTCTATTAATATGTGTAATGATGGTTATTGGTGTGAAGCTTGTCAGTATCCACATATTCCTGACTATTGTGTTGTTGCTCTGAATATAAATGCAAATGAGGAACAAGGAGAGGAGGAAGGTGAGTTGTATGATTACAATGGTTGTGCTATGACTTACTCATCTTCATGTACTAAAGTAGATTCTGATAATGAAATTGAGAACCATGGTATGTATGGCTCACAAGGTAGAGTAGAAGTGTATCATCAATAAGTATATTCTGATAGTGAAGAAAAAAAATTTGATAATATAAGATGTGATGCTCATAATAGTGGGGAGTCTACAATATTGAGAAGACCTTCTGATGAGGAAAGAGCACAATTAAAACTGATTATAAATTGAGAAATAGAGTAGTTGTGATGCAGGTAGCAAACCAGCTAGCATTTTTATCAAAGAAAACAAAGCAGACACAAAAGAAGGGAGGATCTGCTAAGGGTGTAAGTAAGCCAAAGGTAAAAAGTGTAAACAAATCAACTGGTTCAAACATTGTATATGAGGTAAAAGCCAAAACACCAGAAACAAGTCCTTACCCTCCTAAAATGGACAATAAGAAATCAAAGAAGGCAGAGTCAACTTTGACCATTCAAGTTGAGGATAGTAATATTGTTATTGAGAAACAAAAATCCTTTGATAAAAAATACACCCCTATTGATATGGGGAAATTGTCATCACAAATGACTGTTAAAGTTCCATTTTTGGAAATGATGAGAATTGAGGAACATAAGAAGAAGGTTCTCACAATGCTAGATGGTTTTTATTCAATAAGATTTAAAAAAATAGAAGGTGTTGAAAAGATGAAAAATATACAAGACAAGTCAGAAAGCAAGGGAAAAGAGTCCGAAGAAATGATTTTGGAAATCCCTCAAATTTATTTAAATACAAATCATGTGAATACTACCATAGGAGTTGTTGATCCCTTTTTCCTAACTTTGGTTATCAATGGTAAGATGCTAACAAATTGAATGATAGATTCAGGAGCATCTAATATTGTTATGCCTACAGAGATAATGAAGTCAATGGGATTACAAGTTGATTCTCCTTATGGAAGATGCCAGGCAATGGACTCTAGAGAAATCCCTGTTATTGTTACTATTAAGGATTTGCCTTATAAGTTGGATGCATGTCCTGACAAAGTGTTGACCATGAGTGTCTTGGTTGTTGATATTCCTCCTCATCAAGGAATGTTGATGTCAAGAAAATGGAGTGCTTCAATGGGAGGAAGTATATAGTGTGATATGAATTTTTCTACTTTCAATATTGTTGGTAATGATGTCAAGGTGTCTCGAGAAAGTAGGACTCCTCACATGATTGAAATAAATGAAGATGTTGATATGTATTGTTTTATGGATACTTATATTGGATCTTTTCAAGTACAAGATATAGGGTGTGAAGAAGGAACTCAGCCTATGTTGTTATTTGATGGAAAAAACAATTCGGTGGACCAGTATGATTTGTGGACCATGTACTTTGATGGAGCAAGTTCTAAGGAAGGAGTTGGTGCATGAATCCTATTGATAGCTCCTAGTGGTAAGACCTTCAAGTTCTCTTTTACATTGTTGTTTACATGCACAAACAATGTTGCAGAGTCTTAAGCTTTGTTAATAGGTTTGAGATTAGCCTCAAAACATAAGATAAAAGGTCTCAAAGTGATTGGAGACTCTGAATTGATAATATCTTTGATTAAATCCAAGTATCTTTCAAAAAATCAAAGACTTAAGCAATATAGGAATGTTGTTTGGGATGAATTGGAAAACATTGATGCATTTGGTATTGATTGGATAGATAGAGGTCATAACAAAATGGTAGATTTACTAGAAAACATTGCTTTACTACCTGAAGATATTACATTTACAGGAATTTCTAAAATAGAGATTCAATCTAGGTCTTCAATACCAGACAATGTTGAAAATTGACAAGTCTTTGAAGATGAATTAGATATTCTGAGATTTTTGAATTATGGAGCAGACTTTTTAGATAGAGAAATGGATTTTAGTGGATGTATTGAAACCTTGGATAATAAAGATACCATTTTTGGTAAAGAGGTGCTTCAATTAAAGTCAAATAGAGTTCTGAATGGGCTAGTTATTCTTGAAAAAGCTTTTGATAATCAAGACAAGTCTTTTTCTACAAATAAGGTAAGTAAACTTGAAGATTTGGAAGAAATAAACATAGGAACAACTGAAAGCCCTAAGAATGTGTATATTATTAAAACATTGTCTCGTAAAATTAGTAAGTTATTGATTGATCTTCTCATAAAGTATAGGCATGTTTTTGCATGGTCCTATGATGATTTGAAGGCCTATAGAGAAGATTTGTTTCAACATGAGATTCCTTTAAAGGAGGGCACCAAGCCTTTCAGACAAAAAATGAGACCTATTAATCCTACCCTGGCACCAAAAATGTAGGAAGAATTAAAGAAGATGAGAGATTCTGGGATTATCAAAATCATTAGACATTCTACATGGGTATCAAACTTGGTACTAGTGAGAAAGCAAAATGGTGATATCAAACTTTGTGTAGATTTTAGAAAATTGAATGTAAATTCATTAAAAGATAATTATGGTTAGCCAAACATGGAAGCCATGTTGCAAAGAGTCAGTGGGTCTAAATTAATGTCTATGATGGATGAGTTCTCAGGATATAACCAAGTCATGGTTAAGAAATCTGAACAATTTAAGACTGCATTCACCACACCATGGAGTACTTATGTTTATATGAGAATGCCTTTTGGCTTAATAAATGTTGGGGAAAATTTTTAGAGGCCCATGGATGTGGCATTTGCAGATTTCATAAATAACTTTTTAGTTGTTTATCAGGATGATTTAACAACTTATTTAGGAAAATAAGATCAACATTGTGATCATCTTGAGAAGATTTTTGTTAGAGCTCTAAAATATGGGGTTTCTTTCAATCCAAAGAAATGTTCTTTTGGAGTCACGGAGGGAAAATTCCTAGGACATACTATATCTAAAGATGGAGTAAGAATTGACTCCAAAAGGGTTGCTGCTATTGATCAAATCCCTCAGCCAAAGAATGTCAAGGGCATTCAATATTTCTTTGAACATGTGAATTTCCTAAGGAGATTTGTTACAAATTTTGTAGAAATAAGTATTCCCATTTCAAAGATGGTGAAGAAAGGAGCCAAGGTGTAATGGAGTGAAGAAGTATCTAAAGCATTTTCAGGTATTAAACAAGCTATCAAAGATGCTCCTATTTTGAGAACACCTAATTATGACAAATCTTTGCAGATTTTCTCCTTTGCTTTATACAATACCATTGTTGCAGTATTGTTACAAAAGAATTCAGAGGGCTTTGAACAGCCCATTTCCTTTTTTAGTAAGTCCTTGCAAGCAACAAAGTTGAAATATGGTATTATGGAAAAACAAGCATATGCTCTGGTTAAAGCTGTAAAAGCTTTTAGATGGTATTTGGTAGTAGCAACTATAATTGCTTATGTACCTAATATTGTTGTGAAGGACATTCTAGTTCAACAAGAAGTTTCAAGAAGGAGGTGTAGATGGATAAACAAAATCCAAGAGCTTAATATTGATATTCAGATCACAAAATTGGTCAGAGGCCTAGGATTTGCAAAATTAATGGCTTAGATCAGTTTAGATGCAAATCAGGTAAATATGTTAGAAGAAGAGAAAAGGCCTTATATTTGTGATATGGATTGTTGTGAATGACATAAGGACATCATTGGATATTTACAAAAAATGATGTTGCCTCCTGAAATGGATGAAAATAGAAAGAGAATAGTTAAGTTACATGCCATTAAGTATGTAATAATACAAGGTCAATTATGGTGGAGAAGCAATGAAGGAGTATTGCTCAAATGTGTGGACTATGACAAATCCAAGAACTTTTCGGAACAAATGCACAATGGTGCATGTGGGGGCCATTACACGGATAATAATACTACACATAAGATTATGAGGTTTGGTTTTTGGTGGCCTACTATCTTCAAGTATGCTCACACTTATGCCAAGAATGTGATGCTTGCCAGAGATTTGTAGGTAAGCTTAAGTTTAGTGGGAATTTACCTTTGAGGCCTGTTATAGTTGATGCACCTTTTCAAAAATGGGGAATGGATTTCATTGGAGAGATTCCTAACAAGTCTAGTGGAGGTCATTCATGGATCTTGGTACCCGCTAATTACTTTACTAAGCGGGTTGAAGCAGTTCCCACCAAAAAGGCTACTAGTAAAATTGTCACTGATTTTATGCTGCAAAATATCCTCATTAGGTTTGGTTGTCTTGAAACTATTGTGGTAGATATTGCTATGTGTTTCAGATCTGCAGAGTTTAGTGATTTTTTCCAGCAGTATGGAATCCAATTTTCTTATTCTTCCCCGTATCATCCATAGGGGAATGGACAAGCTGAATCTAGTAATAAGAGCCTGATAAAGATTTTAAAAAGAGTATTAAATAAGAACAAAAGGGCATAGGATTCAAATTTGCAACAAGCATTATGGGATGACAGAGTAATAGTTAAGAAAGCCATTGGTTGTGCACCCTTTGATTTAGTATATGGTATACATGCTAGATTGCCTCAGAATAACCTATTGCAAATGTAAAAATTTATCCAGAAATGTGATGATGAATTAGATGATGAGATGAAGATCAGAATGGATCATTTGATACAGTTGGATGAATCAAGAAGGGAAGCACATGATAGAAATGTTAGGTTGCAGATTTAATGTAAGGATTTGTATGACAGAAGGACCATTGCAAGAAGTTTTGAGATTA